>APFE030804163.1:160794-175332 GCA_000404065.3 Pinus taeda
CTGCAGTCAATCTTCCCGAATGTTGTGTTCGGTGCGTTACGGTTTACAAGGTGGCAGACTCGGCTTCCTATGGATAAAGGATGCAAGCCTGATGGAGTCTCCCCATATATACACGACGGTACGTGGGAGCCCAATCCGTACTAGCACTTATCGTTTCACCGTGGAGGAATCACCCAACCACTCAACGATAAGCTACCAGGTTTAAAGACGCCGGAAGACGTCTCTAGCCTAGACCTCTAGGTATTTACGTTAAGTTCCAATGTGTTTTTAGATAAATTTGGTTTATTTTACGGTTGATCTTGAATTAAGTTTTAGTTTCAGGTCCTACCATATGATCTCTCAAAAACACTTAAATGCAACTATATGCCAAAGAACATCATTTCATTCGATGAATTCTAACTATGAGAAGGTTAAGATTCTTTCAACCAAACAAAACGAATTCAAGCAACCACACAACCTAATGCAACTAATAGCAAGGAAATGAAACTTTTTCTTTTGAAAGCACAAAACAACGAAATGCTCTTTTCCTTTCAACTATTAAATGCAAAAGACACTAGTTTGCTTTTCTTTTCAATGGCATAAAAGTGCTTCCAAAATGAACTAGAGAGATAGCAACACTAAGTGAAAGAACTAAAATCACTCAATGCAAACACAAGACAATTCCCAAGACTCTAAAAACCAGTTTCCCAAATCAAAGGAAAACAAGGGCTTATGAGCTATGTAATCTAAGCTCAACAAGACGACAAGGAATTCAAAGGAGGAAAGAAAATCACTTGGAACACAATCAAACACTTTCAACAATCACCAAACGAATGTGAAAACAAAAACGAAGTTGGCTGGTCAACCAAGAACACAAGATCCCAAACGGGAGGCTTGACACACATGGCCACTAGATGCCCTAGGGTTTGAGTGTGAAATCAATGGAAAAAAGCGAACACCCAGAGGATAAGAGTTCAAAACCAGACAAGCAACGGTTCAACACACTTCAGCAATCGTAAAAGTTGAAACAAAATGCAAACCAAGCAACGAAAGCGAAAAGGAAGGCTTTGAGAAAACCAAAAACAAGCAACAAACGAACCCTCGTGGAACAAAGCTTCACAAGCAAGCATGTTATAGCTCAGACAAAATAAAACAAGTCAAAAGCCAAGTGGAAAAAGCAGGGGACAGCCAAACCAAGAGTTTTAGGAAGCAAATTTGGACCAAAAAGAATTTTACAGGATCAACGCGGGTGACCCCTCAGCAACAAAGCGATGACAAGGCAACGCCTGTAGCAAATTTGCGCTGTCAGCGCGGAAGGACACGGATAAAGGGAGCTGGCCTGAAAACAAGGTCAGTGCAATTGTTAGATGTATAGGCGCGATGACAGGGAAAGCAAAGAACACGACTGTTAGATGTATAGGCGCGATGACATGGAAAGAAAAGAAGTAACTGTGCGATGTCAGCGCAGTTGTTCTGAAATAAAACGCGTTGAGGCTAAAAAACAATCAAAATCGAACCAAAAATCCCCAAACCAAAGCAACAGGCTTTTAAGACAATTAAAGCAGTTCCGAGGATGAACCAGGAAACCAATCAACAGCAAACTAATCCCCAATCCTTGACAAGAAAGAAATAATCAAACAAAAACAAGGATCAACCACAAAGAGACAAGTAAGCCCTCCCCAGCGGAGTCGCCAAATTGTTGGAGAGGTAAATCCCCTCTACGAATAGAGGCGATCCCTACTAGCCCAAAAGGGGTCTAGCAACAATTAGTCAATGCTACTCTGCAAGTTCCTAGTTGTAATTAACAAGTGGGTAAAGAAAACCTACTTGGATTCCAACGCTATGTTTGACGAAGAGATGGTCCTCTCGCTCCTTCGCTCCAGCCGATCACAATCCTCCACTATCTTCACGGGCGGACACCTGCACAAGCAAAGAGAGAACAAACACAAGCGTAAAATCTACTAAAAGCAACTATACATCAGTCAGGAAGGATGTAATTCACATTAATCATTCATAAGACAAATGGGAATGGAACCATAACAGTAGTCATCTATATTTATTAATCAGAAATAGAGTAAGGTACAACCAAAGTCCTGACCCTGAGTCCTTCTCTAGAGGGTCCAGCCAGCATGTCTCATCAGCATTCACCTTTGAAGTAGATCTCCCAAGTCAAAGAGGTTTCTCTCTCACACACAAGGCAACAAACTCATAACCTTCCTAAAGCTCTATAGCAGTCCTCACACAACACACCAAATGCCTACAAAGAGCAACACTAATGTACTAAGAATTCCTCTATGTCAAAGTCTATATGTTCCAAACTAGCTACTCATGGCAATGGTGGAGGCTTATATAGGAGGAGTCTCCATGAATAGTGAAAGGATGATCTTTCCCCCAAGAAAAGTGGGTGACCAGGCAAACAGCCATGCCAGAGAAAGGATGGTGACCTTTACAAAGCTAACAGCCAAGTCTGGAGTCATCTGGAAGGCTGGCTGTTAGAACAAACTCACCTAAACAGGATCAGTGTGGGTGCAAAACTGGGCTGGCGCGCTGGCATTGCAACTCAATTACAGAAGAGGTCCGGTCAGCACGAACGGATACAAGCGGAGGGCGCGCTGTTTATGAAATTTGACCAGCATGAGCATGGTGGATGTGATTTTATGACACAGTAGGGAGACTGACAAGGTGACAGTGACATTTTACTATGTAACAGCTCCACCTAAGTACCTTATCTGTATAGGTCCAAAAATATCAATATGCACAAGTTCGAGCATATCTTTCTTTATCCTATTTAAGTTAGAGGGAAATCCATTCGTATGGATTTTTCCAAGTGCACAACCTTCACAAACAATATGTTTTTTTCTCAAAATAGGAAGTCCATCAACTATACCTTGTTTCTACAACAACAATAACTCATGAAGGTTGATGTGACCAAATCTTTGATGCTAATATTCTTTGTTGTGATAGTCTTTAAAGTTAAAGCTTGATGTGGCATGCTTGTAGCATTCAAATTATATAGGCCTACAACTCTTACTCCTAATGCAACTAGCTTCGGATGATCCAACGAATCCTTTACAACACAATAAGGTTTAAAAAATTGTATCTTTAAACTATGATGCGTAAACATGGATATAGATTCCATCAAATTATTTTTAATCCCAGGTACATACATAACATTCTTAATGTGCCTGATATTATCATTAGGTAGCCTCACTAGAATATCTCCATACCCTTTAATCTGATATGCTTTGTCATCTCCCAGGTCGATGTTGGTAACATTGTTCATCTCAAAATTTTCATTCCAATATTTATTACATGCCATATGATTGGATGCTCTAGAATCCACAAACCAAGTTCCAGCCTCATCAGTCTCAGTAGAAAGTGCAGCATCATGATTAATATCTTCACCAACAAAATGCCTTGTATGTCTCTTGTGTCTATGTTTGTTTTCCTCATTATTTTTCTTATAGAAGTCTCTAGCAATATGACCAGCTCTGCCATAATAAAAACATTTAATTCCTATATCATTTTTGGTGGATGATATACCTTGAACTGGATTTTTTTGAGATGTACCACTGCTTCTATGCCCTCCTCCTCGTTTTCCTTTGAAGAACTTCTTCTTTGCCACAAATTCTAGATATGCATTCTCAAGCATTATATTCTTACGTCTCTCTCCTTCCTGCATCAAAATCCTTGTCAACTCTTCAAAGGAGTGAGATTTCTCCCTTGTTTCAACCCTAGTAATGAAAATTTAATAATGCTTTGTCATGTCATTCAGGGTAATTATAACAATATCAATGTTTGATACTCTCTCCCCTATGCCACCTAACTTTTATTTCAATCCATGAGATGAATGCGGTAACTAATTCATCGAATTCCATCTTAATGGAGAGAATCTTGCTCTCCAGAAACAACACATGATTTGCATTTTTTGTTTCATACAAATCCTTGACTATCAGCCAATTCTCATTGGAGCTTTTGTAGGCTTGGATATGAGGGATTATGATGTCTTTTACCAACATCTTTAACTACAAATTCACTTTATTTTTCCTCTTTTCCAAATCTTGAACTGATTTTATTGTGGCACCAGTGGCGGCAATCAACTTTGCTTCATCTTTGTTTGCAATTTCCCACACACTAGAACCATCGAGCAATTTCTGCAAGTTGAACTTCAAGTTGGTATAATTTGACCCATCGAGCTTATTTATCTCATTAAGGTATGTCTCTACAATGTGATTATTCATTGTGACAAAACAATTTTAACAATGCCCTACTTTTTAGCTCACGAGCACCACCAGTAACTTGTTTGATCAATATATCCACGAATCCAACAACAGATCCACTAATCTAATCAACATATCCAGTTATGCAACAACAGATCTATTGATCCAACACCAGATCCTCCAACAACTGATCTATGGATCCAATACCAGATCCTCCAACAACCGATCTACGGATCCAACACCCAATCCTCCAACAACTGATTTACGAATCCAAGAAAATATCCACTCATCCAATGATCCAACAACTAATATACAAATTAATTCAACATATCTAGGGAAGATTTTCACAAAAGAAAAAATAAATTTCAGAGAAATAATCATCTGCGCAGTCTTACCTCAAACACAGCATGCATGAGGAAGTTTTCTCTAAGTCTCTTTGATTTGTGCAGTTTTTCTTCTTACTACCTCTGCATTTCTTCGCAATTTTCCTTTTGTGCAATCTCCTTCTATATCCTCTAAATAAAAGCCTTCATATTTCACCTAAAAAACATAGATCCTCAACTTGACTTGCCCTGCCGATCCACAGCTCCACTCATCTCTGATGGAACCTCCTCCGATCCACACCAAAATTCACCATTGTACAACTTTGTGAACAAGATCTACACACCAGAATTCACTAGAAAAGGAGGATTACTCGCTCTCCAATCTCAACCACTAGGGTTCTCAGCCACAAAGGTTCAACTCACCACAGACCCAACTCACACAAGGTTCCTTCTCTGTGCTCTAATACCAAGTTAAAAATGGGAGGAAAAATTAGAAATGAATGTTGAAGCTCACAGGGGAGATGAACTACACCTGGAGACTGCCAAAACAATACTTCTCTCTCTGTTGTTATTCATCAAATCCAACATAAAACAAACATTCTCCATTAATTTCAATTCTTATCATGGAGGAACTTATTAGAATTTGAACAATACCAAATCCCTAGGAAATTGGTGGGAGAGGAGGCACATGAATCATTATTTTAAAATTTATTAAAATTCAATGCAGCCTAAATAACACATAATATCTAAAATAGATGAACATAGCTCTCCCTAGATATTTTGTGAGTATATCTGCTAGCTTTTGCTCTGTTGAGACTTGTTGTAGCATCACTACTCCAGACTGAACGCAATACCTGATGAAAAGGTATCTTATATATGTGTGTGTGTATGTGTGTCTCAACCCATCATGGAACACTAGATTCTCAGAGAGATTGATGCAACTCTTATCATCACAACAAGTATTGATCCCCTTATTAGGTCCCTATAATACTAGTGTATCCCCTTTACTGTTATTGTTGTGCCCCATAGAAACCTAATATTTTTATTGTTATTCCCTTACATTATTATTGCTATGTAGGCTCTCATTGTATTGTGACCCTTTACTCCTATATATAACAAGGATCTCTTATCATTTGAAACATCTAAGAATTGTTCCTTTATGTAATGTTAAGGCAGTATGCCCCATAAAGAGGCTAATTTTCAAGTCTTTAATCTATCTATTCTTCTATTTTTCTATTTGGTTGCATAACATTTGGAATACAAGCTTTGGATTCTAGGGTTTTTCTACTTCAAACATATCATCTTGTAATTTGGACAATATTTTTTCCTCTACGAGGCTTCCAGAGTTGAAATTTCGATCACATGTAACCAAAATATTGGTGAACTTCATGTAAAAAATTAAGACCTTCGTTCACTATATTTTATAAGATATGGTCCAAAGAAGTTATGGTTTTACATGCTCTATAATTCAACCTCAAACAAGGCCAAAGGTCGAAACAATGACATGTGGTATTCCGAGACAAGTTCACTCTACTCAACCAATCCATAACTAGGTCATCGTGGGATATTAGTCATAACTTTATCTTGAGGAATACAATCTCAGTGCAACTTATCGCATTAGAAAGAAGAATTGTAGGGATACCATAAAATGAAATTTCATACCTTTGAGAGCTAAAATTATAGAGATTCAAAAGATTCAATATTAAGCTCCTAAAAGCAAGAAAAAGGTATGTATTTTTTTCAAAGTGCATAAATTTTATTTGAAAAAATAGTTTGAAGTGATTTAAAGCATAATGCCCCAAACTAGGAAAAGCAGTAAATATTAAATACATGCATGAAGCTATATAAAAAAAATACACATGGAAACACAAAATTAACACATGCAAATTACAAATGAGTGAATCATTGAATAAGAACCATAAATCTAAGTCATTTTATTAAAATTTTAGCTAGAACTGAGTAAAATGGAGTGAAATAATAAAACCTAGGATTGCTAATGCAAGCATGCAATATTAAGGTGAATATCTAAGAAAAACATCAACTAAAATGGCTCAATCTGTCCCAACACACTACCCATAAAATTTTGTTGTTGCTACTGCAGGTGAACTGTGATTTACACTATCAGTTTTTCTCCAAAAATTCTAGAAATTTAATTGGAGGCTTCTCTCACCCAAATCTACCAAACCTAGAAAAATCTTGGGCTAATTCCTGGTGACTCGAAAATCCTCAAAATGTGCAAATTACGTAGAAAATATTATTGTTGATCCTACAAATACTAGTGAAGAAACTAAAATTTTGGCCTCAATAATGTCCAGATTGACCTAAAATTGCAGCCATAGGATCCTCTCCTATAACCCAGTAATACCATGAAATTTTTTTTCCTAAATCCAAGCCAAAATTGAACCCACAATGTGTTGCAAACTTCCCAATTAACCAACAATATGCCCTACTATAAGAATGTACAATTATGTTCTGAATCCTGCCCAGAAATTCTATAAAATTAACTATTGGCTCCTCACACACCAACCAAAAAAACCCATAAATTGTTTGGCCTAATTCTAGATAACGTGAAATGCCTACAATAGAATGAATCTCCCAACTACATAGTTTTGTGCCCAACCGAAAATAAACCACTGAGAAATGACAATGTCTCCTCAAAATGGCTAACAAATTATGCATAAATATTTTCCAAAAAATAGCTAACTCCCAGCTAAAAAAACCCAACAAATATCAAAAACAAACACCCACAAAAACTCTTTACTCCACCCGATGCATAGGCTCTATCCGAAAAATGTGGCCCAGCTAAAAGATACAGGAACATCTCTAAAAAAATGATGCCAAAATCCTCCTTTAACTAGTAGAAAATCTCTTGCAAATACCTGGAACGTGAGATAAAATGATGATGCTCTAAATAATCTCTAATGTTTTTCTTCTATGTCCATAAATAGAAAATTTATGAGTGAGCACTCTACAATAAAATCCAATGGGAATCCTAAAATAGACTCCTCCAAAGCCTCACTAGGGAGACACTCAATGTTTTCCAAAATGAGGAAGAGTCTCACTTGAAACTCTTGAGATAAAAAATTTGCTTCTCTTGTTCTGAGAAGCCTCCAAGCGAATGTTCGAGCTTTAGAAAATAATGAGAAAAATATACCCAATGAATGATTCTATCCTCCTATAATTTTTCCCTATGCTTCTAAACTCTCTTTTTAATTATTATTTTATACTTGGGGGCTATTTTCCACCAAGTGACTTTTTCCTCCATTTAAAAAATAATAATTTTCCACCAATATTCAATAATACATTCTACTCTTCACTAAAGTAATATTTTCCTCTTTTATTAATATTACAAAAATTGGAAAAAATTTCCATGCTCACAAAATTTGGGATATTACAACTGTAATTATCTTGTTTCGTCCTAAATCCCCAATGTTGGAAATGTTTTCTCTTTCCAAAATTGTCTCTAATGTGGAAAATAAAAATTGGGGGCATGACAAAAAGGGGATATTGAAGTATAGATGTCAGTATTTGGTTCTAAAATGCTTCCCAAACAAATAATTTTACAACCATTAAGCCTTGAAAAAGCTCTACTATGACGCATGAAGAGGAAAAATTGGAACATGATATATCAAAATTATGGGAGCAAGTGCAACAAATTTTGCTATCACAAAGAGAAACCAAAATATGAACTAAAAGGGGACATGGATGGTTTTAAAGAAGAAATAAAATGAGACTCGGATGGTATAAAAAGTAACATGAATGGTTTAAAGGCAAACATGGAAGGTTTAAAGAAAAGTTTGGCAAAGTTGCTAGAAAAAGGCTTCCTAGTGGTGATAAGGTATTTCATGAAGCTCATGAAGAGAACAAATGAAATGTTAATCATCATTTTAGAGACTCCAACTTCGGGATGAAGACTTACCATATTCCAAATAATTATATGTGAAAGCTCAATGACAAGGATCCGATAACATGGATGTTGCAAATGGAGCAATTATTTGATCTACATGATGTGACACACAAACAAAAGGTACACAATGCATCTTTATATTTAGAACAAAACTAGTTTGTGTGGTATCAATGACTTTATTCTCATAAATTTTCACTTGGATAATTTTTATAGAAGAATTGGTAGCACATTATGAGGATACAAAGAGCAATACCTTTTCATATAATTGATAAATCTAAAAAATGTAGGTTCAATGGAGGATCACAGTGAAGACTTCCAAAGATTGAATATCAAGGTAAATGATATTCCATAGGAGCATAGGATTGATGTCTTCATATGGACTTTAAATGATAACACCCAACATGAGGTTTGCCTTTGGAAACCTAATTCATTGGAGAAGGCATTCAAACTAGAAAGAAAAGTTGATAGAAAAATTATGACAACAAGAAAGTATACCACTCACAACTATAAAGGTGGAAGTGTTACTACTTCTAGCCTCGCACAACCTATAAGGTTTACACCACAACAACCCAAAGGAAAAAGAGAAAAAGGAATTGTTACAATTGCGATAGAAAATACAATGAGGGTCATAAGTGTGCGGAGAAGAAATTATTTCACATATATTGTAAAGAGGAGGAAGAAAAGGAACAAGAAACATCAAAGGAAGAGGATATGCACAAAGACCCAACCCCATAGAAGGAAGAAATGAATCTCACCATATATTGTAAAGAGTTCATAGGAATTAACACTCCTAAAATTCTAAAGAAATATGGGTATATCAAGAAGAAAAAGGTAACAATGTTGATTTATTCTTGTATTACCCATACTTTTATTCATTGTAAGATAGCCAAGGAATTGAATTTCTTTCTATATCCAGCACCAAAGTGTCAAGTGATGGTTGGAAATAGAGGAACTATAAATTTATCAAGGAAGTACCATAATATCAATATAACAATGGGGAATATGTATTGAATAGTCAAATTCTTTCCATTCTAATGGCCCGTGCTGATGTTATATGAGGAGTCCAATGGTTACAATTTTTGGGGACGATAAGTTTCAATTTTCAAGAAATTTTCTTGAAGTTTCTCTGGGAAGGAAGGGGAATTTAATTAAGGGGCATCATAGGTAAATTGAGGAAGATAATCAACTTTAATGGCATGACAAATATTTTGAAGAAATAACAATGAGGAATAACTAAACAATTATGCTCACTAGATGTTCAAACATTGAAATCATCTATTTATCTAGATCTCCAAAGAATCTTGGAAAATAATTCCTAGGTATTTGAGACTCTCAAATAGCTCCCAACCATTCATGATCATGATCATGTTATTTAATTGATTCTAGGAAGCATTCCTCCAAACGTTAGACCTTTCAAATATTCTTATGCCCAAAAAAGTGAAATTGAATGTATGGTTGTACAAATGTTAGAGCCATGTATAATTCAGCCTAGCCAAAGTTATTTTTCTATGCCAATATTATTGGTACATAAGAAGGATGTATCATGGTGTATGTGTCTGGATTATAGGGAGATCAACAAGGTCACTATTAAAGATAAATTTCCCATTCCTATCATTGATGAATTGTTGGGTGAATTACATGGAGCAATTTATTTCAACAAGTTGGATCTTCATTGAGGATATCATCAAATTAGCATGAAGACTAAAGCCTTTCTAAAAAAAACTTTCAAAACTCATAAAGGTCATTATAATTTTTTGGTCGTGCCCTTTTTCTTACTATTCTACGTTCCATTTTCCAAGGTTTGATGAATTCTATTTTCGAACCCTTCCTTAGAAAATTTGTGTTAGTATTTTTAGATGATATACTAATCTACAACAAGTATTGGAAGGATCATGTTCAACATGTTGAAAGGGTGCTCAAATAATTGTATGCAAAAACTTCCAAATGTTTCTTTGGGGTACAAGAGGTGGAATATTTGGGTCATATTGTATGTCTGTTAAGGTAGATCCTAGCAAAATTAAAGCCATAAAGGAATGGAAAATACCCACAACCCTAAAGCATCTTTAATGATTTATCAGGTTGGTAGGATACTATTGCAAATTTATTACTAATTATGCAAAAATAGTAGCACCTATAACAACATTACTGAAGAAAGGTGCATTTTTTGGTCTCCATAATTAGCTATGTTTTTTGATAATCTTAAAGAGACAATGCTCCAAGATCCAGTTTTAGCTACACCAAACTTCACATAAACGTTTATGGTGGAATGTGATGCCTCAAGAAATGGAATTGGTGATGTTTTAATGGAAAAAGGAAGACTCATTTCTTTTGAAACTTTTCCAATCAAGGGGAAGTATTTACAAAAACCTATTTATGAGAAGGAAATATCAGCAATACTACATGTCCTTAAGTAATGGAGCCCTTACGTAATGGGAAGAAACTTCAAGATAAAAAGAGATCGTGATAGGCTTAAATAAATTTTGGAACAAATATTATCTTTGAAAGGGTAGAAAAAATGGGTTACTAAGATGTTGGATTATGACTTTGAAATCATGTACAAAAATGGAAGAAAAATGTCATTAAAGATGTGCTCTCAATAAGGGATGAGGATGTGGAAGCATTTCTCTATGCCATTTCTGTTATCCAACTTGATTGGATAATGGAAGCAAAGGAGAAATGAAAGAATGAAAAAGGTGTGCACATTCATTCAAAAGTTTTAGCAAGATCCAAGTACATATGATACATTTATCTGGAAAAATGAGTCATTATGGTACAAAAATATCTTATATTTATTTAAGAATTTCCAACTCAAACGAAATATTCTTTTGCATTTGCACACCTCTACTTTAGGAGGGAAGTAAAGTTTTTTAAAAAATTACCATAGGGTCAAGAAGGAGTTTTTTTGGGATGGCCTGAAATATAATATTCAGAATTTTGTGGCAGAATGTTTGATTTGCCAACACAATAATGTTGAGACAATTAAGACCCCAAGTCTATTACAACCTTTATCCATTCCAAGTTAGCATTGCGAGGATCTCTCAATGGATTTTACCATAGTTATACCCAAGTTCAAAGGAAACGATGTCATCATGGCAGTAGTTGGTATACTTACCAAGTATGTACGCGTTTGTGCATTATCTCATTCGTTTAAAGCCAATACAATTGCTACTGCATTTATGGAAACAATTCAAAAGTTACATGGAAACCCAAATATTATTGTAAGTGATAGAGATCCCATTTTCACTAGAAATGCTTGGAGAAAATTATTTTCTTGTATGGGTAGTCAATTATCTCATAACTCATCTTATCATGCTCAATAAGATGGGAAAAATAAGATAATGAAAAAATGTTTGGAAGGATATCTTTGTTTCGTTTTATCTAATAAACAAACACAATGGGTAAATTCATTACCTATGGCTAAATGGTGGTATAACACTTCCTTCCATACTACAACAAAAATGACCACATATATGGTACTTTATGGATATCATCCACCATCCATCACATCATCTCTAAGAGAAAATTCTAAGGTTCAAGTAGTGGAAGATCACATCGAGAGTCAAAAACAAGTTCTCCAACTCTTAAAGGATAGCCTCACTCTAGCATAGAATCAAATTAAACAACAAGCATATCAACATTGAAGTGAAAGAAGTTTTGACATAGGTGACTGAGTATCTTTATGAGATAGCCTACTTTGCTTGGATTAAGTTTGAGTCTTCATGTTCCCTCTTCTTGTGTGCCCATTCTCTAGATAGGCCCTTAAGATCCTTTAGATTACTGAAAAAGCCTTTTGCGGGGTCCTCCTCCTCTGAGATTGGATGGGATTTCCAGAACTCTGAGACTAGCTTGACATAGGAGGGGTCCCTGAGTCAGGTAGAGTTGAACTTGAAAGGAGCTAAGGTCTTGAGGTATCAGTCATCAACTTCCAGAAAAATAGGCTGATGGTCTGAGATTCCTCTAATGCCAATGCATTTCCTGGACTGGGAATGTCTATTGTAGAAGGCCTCCTTGATGAGGAAGCGGTCCAATCTCCTAGCTAGGCTTTGGCTTCCAGTGTGATTGTTCTTCCAAGTGTGCTAAATCTTGCCAGAAGGGATGTCAATCCAGTTGTGATCCTCTAGCAGCTGCTTGAAAAATTCAGATAGTGGGTCTATATGAGCCATGTCTCCCCATGATTCCATGAAGCCCATGGAGAAGTTCAAATCATAGCCTAGGATTACGTTGTCATCCTGAAGGAGGGAGGAGCTGAGGAGTCTTGTCCATAAAATCTCTATGTTATGGCAAGGTCCATAGACATTGATGATCCTTATCTCATCCTCCAAGTCCTTGGAGTAGATATCTGCTCCGATGAAACCCCTACCACCCTAGATGTTCCTTAAAACAAAGGACCTATTCCAGAACCCTATTACAACCCCTCCAAAACAACCCCAGAAATCTAGAGCATGGAAAGTCAAGCCCGACAGCCAAGAGTTTAGGAGGGGAATGATCAATTTCGTCATTCTTAAGATTTCTTGAAGTGGGACCACATTGACCAATTCAGACAGGAAAAGTCACTTCAGGGCTAATTTTTTCTCAGGGCTAGGGGGGAGGGTATCCTTTTCTCTAAGAACCCTTTCAATGGTTTGCTGCTTACCCTGAAGAACCTCACTGCTTGCTTTTACTTTAGATTTATTTAGGCTAGATGGTTTGCCTCTTCCTTGTTTGGGGGAAAGCAGGGGAGGATCTACCTCCAATCCTACTGCATCTGTCTCACTTTGCTTAGCTTTGGAGTAGGTAGCATACCTTGGAGCCAAATTTACCGAGGAGGAGGGAGGCTGGTGGTAAGTGATCGAGGTGGGGGAGAGGGAGAAAGAGGTGTATATGGGTGGCAGCGTCGGGAGAGAGCAAGACATGTAGGCATGTCCTGTCTGATGGGGAGGAGGGGGGAGCTCGGGGTCCGGAATAGGGACAGAGGGGAGTGGGGGTGGAGAGGAGGAATCAAAACTGGAGGGGGAAACTTGGAGGAGAGTGATAAATAAGATGCAGAAAGATGTGAAATAGAGACATACCGGAAGAGAAAACGTTGCCTTTTGCAGCCCTAGAGCGCATTAGAGGTGAGGAGGGAGGCCTGATAGGGTTCTTGCCTCTCTTATTCAAAGCTGGTGCAAGCAACACCTCCACCATATCTGATGTTTTGTTCTGCTCCGCCATCTGTGTCTCGACTGCCTAAGGAAGGGGATGTTCTGTTGCCGGGTCTTGTTCCTGCTCATGGAGATCCTGCTTATGCTTCCTGAGGAGGGCACAGGCTTTGTAGAGATGACCCACCTGATGACATCTCATGCATTGATAGGGTATTCCTTCGTAATCTAGCGGCTATTTCCATGAGAAGGATCTCCATTGAATGGTAATGTAAGCCCGAAGACCACCTCTGGTGTCTAAGTGTACAAGGATCGTTGCGTAGGCCATCATTCCTGTGGTCTGGTATGACTTGTCAAACTCCATGAAAGTGCCCAGTGAGTTCCCAATTTTCTGAAATATGTCCTTTGACTGGTACTGTAGGGGTAGCCCCGGGAGCTTGATCCAAACTGGCCCAACCCCAATTTGTTCAGTCTCAGGATCGAAGAGTGGTGTCCACCACCTGAGGAGCACCGACGCTTTTTTGAAATGCCAAAATGAAGAGAGCACTGAACTCGTATGGTCGGCCCTAGCAAAACGCAGGGAAAACCATCCATGGACGAAGGTTTGAATGAAGGGGATGTTCGCCAAGTGTTGTCCCCAGATCTCCATGGCCCAGGCTTTCAGTCTTTCTGTAGTGTAATTCTTGCCTCTGATACGTCCCACCAATACTTTGTCTGCAGAGTCCATCACGTCCCCCCACTGAATGTCCTCTTCAAGCTGAAGGATAATGTCTGTAGGCCTGGATTTGAAGCACCTCTATTTTTTCAAGGGTCGAGAGGACATGCGCCTAGGGTTTACTACAACCCTCGCCTATCTTGCAGCTTCTGGTGGGGGAATAGGGTTAGGGATCGTGGGGAGATCGGGGACCGCTTTAGAAAGGAGGGCAACCGAGGAAAAACTACTCGAGGGGATGGAGGGAGCTGAGGTCAGGAGGGGCGCTGCTGGCAGGGGG
>APFE030804163.1:210317-301508 GCA_000404065.3 Pinus taeda
CACTGATATTTTGAGCATTAAATTCAGAATTAAATCCCCTGCAGACAACCGACTTGTTTTTGCTGAAAAGGCATCACCGCCTTGCATCACCGCCTTCTGCAATAAATACGCAGATAGAGATCAACAGATATTTTGTTTAATTTATTGTTTAAGTCAGATCTTTATTTTTCCTATAAATGTAAACGCACAACAGTTCTGTTCATGAATCAGGCAGTGCAAAAGATTTCTGAACAGCAGTTCTGTTTTCTGTCTGAGTTTTAGAACAGCAGTTCTGGTTTTATACTTTGAGCGTAGGTTAGAAGAACAGAGTGTGTCTCTTCTGTAAATGCACAGCAAGTGCTGAACCTGTGATTTTCTGAGATAGAAAATCGATTTCTGGAACTGAAGCGTTCCTCTTTTGTAACAACTAAGTTTTCTGTATCAGTTTTTGTTTACAGTTTATAAATTCAAGCTTATTGTTTTGCTGATGTTCAGTTGCTGTTACACCAAGTGTTAAAAACAATTTGATTTTACTCTGTAAATTTATAAGTAATTTGGACGCCCATAAAGTGACTTAGCGTCAAAATCGTGTTGCCGAAACACCGTAAGTCAAAAATAGTTTTGCGTCAAAAATCGCGTTGCTGCAACACCACGAGCAGCGTTGCTGCAACACGAGTTACAGCAACACAGTTTTCTATTTTTTCTGTATTAACAGAAACAGAGTGTTATTTCCTGTTGCTGCAACACCGATTCCTGTTGCTGCAAAACCAAGTCCAGAGAACGAAATTATCAGTTTTTTGTGCTGAAACAGAGCAGTTTTGAATTGTCTGTTTGTTTAGGAATTTAGCAGAAAATTCCATCATATCAGAGAGTTGTTCTGGGATGTTTGTGTGTTATGGAATTCACCATAAAATTCCAACACCAACGACGCGCGTTTCATCCTTAATTAAGGTTCACGCATGGATTAAAAAACTTGCAGGGTGGTTAACTTGCGAATCTCAGCAGTCTATGTGCAGGATACGACGAAGAACATCCGGGTTGACGATAGGTTGTCGACCGCTTCCCTAGAAAGCATTCACAAATTGTTTAATCATGTAGATTCTAATTGCAGAACCCTATCCATGTGATCGTCCTCGGCGAGATATTTCGTTCGATATGAATGGTACGACGAAGAATATTCGACCTGAATATCAGATATCCATGGCTTTCGAAGAAGGCATAAAACGATTGTTTAATCGTGGAGATTTTAGTTGTAGTATGTTATCAATTTTGTAATTGTCATGGTCGATAGATATATGTTTTTATATATTATGTTTTAATATGTTTATTTACGGTAGATAAAGTTAATTTTGGAAAATCTTTCTTAATTAATTATGTTGTTGGTTAATATTTATAATTATATTTTGTTATATAAGATTACAGTTAATTATGGTTAAATGGCTCAAATAATGTTTATCTTTGCATAATTTCATCAATTATAATTTATATATCTAACCATAATCAATTACGTTTAACTATGGTCAACAATAAGAAAACATGAATAACCATGGTCACCAATACTCAATCATAACTTGTCATAGTCAATTATAATTAGTGGGGACAACAATAGTCATTGATAGTCAACTTTAAATTGACCATTAAAAACCCTCTTTAAGTGTAACTTGGACATATTTAACCTTCATCAATGATGTTCTCCTAAAGTTTTTAATCAAAACTTTATTAGTGAAGGGTTAATTTATTATGAGAACATCACTCTTGAAGGGCAAAATTTTTAATATAACGTTTCTTGACAGGAAGCGTAAGGACCCAAAACGTCAAAAAAAATTGTATGACGGGTAAAGAGAAATCCAAATTCCTACCCTGACGGCGCTCTTGCCCTGGAAAATATTACGAAATGAATCTCAGGTCAATCTCATGCCTCTTCTATTATTAAATGGTTGGTATTCTTATATTAATACCAAATAAATATATCAAGTTTTTTTTTATGGATTTTACTCATTAAAACAATTACATTAACAAATGTGGTTGAGAAACACTAAAAATTATTTATTAATATTAACTTTAAGAATTTTATTAATATATAACATTAATATTTATTTTTAATATTATTATTAACACTTCCAAAAAACCAATTAAAAATTAATGTAAATAATCACAAATATATAATACTTAAATTATTTATAAATACTTATAATATTATTTGTATTATTAATAAATATTATGATATCATAATAAAATTATTAATTAATAAATTAAAAAATTATTAACTAATGAAATAGAAAAATATTAAAATTATGGTAATATTACTAATAATAATGATAATAATAATAATAAGTAATAAATGGATAATTAATAAAAAAATTAAACACAATCGCTTATAAACTTAAAAGATTTAAACTAAATCTATGGTTTAGTATAACAAACTTTATGAATAATAGTATATATTAAGAATATAAACCTTCGGATTAATAAACCTAAATAAATGATATTATTAAAGCAAGCGACTAATAAAATAAAGGGATTATAAATTGAAGGAAATAATATTGAACACAAGGAATTAATATTATAAACTAAAGAGATATAAACCCTAAGGTAATTATTATAAACCTTAAAATAAACATTGAATGGTAAGTTCAATATTATAATCTTTAGGTTTAACATGATAAAACTAAGCGATTAATAAAACCAAGGGATCAATATTTAAAACCCAAGGGAATAACATTAAGCCCTAAGATTAATATTAAATCCTAGGAACATAAACCGAATGGATTAATATTATTGGTCCTGATGATGAACTACACTTGTTGGTTCGAAACGTGTCAGCCAAAAACTTCTCTTATGTGATTTCTACCCAATTTCCTTGCATAAAAGAGATTCATATTAAACCCTAAAATTAATATTATAAACCATATGTTTAATATTAGACCATAGGAATATAAACCCTATGATTAATATTAGAAACTCAAGGACAAATATTATAAACACAATGGATTAATAAACTCTAATATAAATATTAAAAATTCTAAAAATAAACATGGTTGAGGATGGTTTACCATCGTTGTTTTTCATATTGAGACAACCCTTGTCATCATGCGACATTAGACCATAGTTGACCACGGTTGATTTTCATATTAAGACAATCTTTGTCACGATGTGACATTGGACCATAGTTGACTATGGTTGATGACGGTTGGCAATGTTTGACCATGGTTGATTTTCATATTGAGAAAATATTTGTCACAATGCAACATTGGATCATGGTTGACCATGATTGATTTTCATATCGAGACAATCTTTGTCACGATGCGATGTTAGACCATGATTGGTTTTCATATGGAGAAAACATTTGTTATAATGTGACATTGGACCATGGTTGACCATGATTATAAACCTAAGGGATTAATATTAAACCCAAGGATTAATATTATAAACCCTATGAATAATATTATACTCTAGCAATATAAATAGTTAGATTAATAAATCGAAGGGATTTAGTGTAAAAATATCATTCGAAATAGATTGAATTTCACATCGAAGAGACGAAATCAGGTTGATTTGCATAACTATCGCTTTGTCTGCAACCTAGTGTATGGGTTATGTGCTACTTCCTTGTTTATAAGTTTGGAATTGAAGGTTTACAACTAAGATTTCTTATTGATAACAATAGAGCTCTACATAGGTCAAATGGAAATAACCCTTTTTAGGTGGGCCTAGGATTTCAACGATTGAGTCTCTTTGATCTTGCATTTCTTATAACTACCCTAGTAGAATATATAGTGATTACATAATAAAATATGCTATAAATACTAATGTTATACTACATAAATAATGAGTATAATATGCGATATTAAATTTGATAAATGAAAAGATATATTGTACACAAGCTTTGAGCCTTTCGACAGCTAAACACATCTGTCTCACATCTGTTCAAAGAAAAAAGCCTACAAAAGGCTTTAGTATGGAATGCACACATTCCCATAGTCAAATATTGGAACGTTCCTTTGCACAACAGACTTCCTCTGTACTTCCACACATTTGCTTAACTTGAACAACATAACCATAGACAAAGATTGGGCTTAATGATCTAATTTTTTTTTGGACTCCGCATAAGCTTTACTCAATTTGCTATTGATATCAAGGAATACAAAAATACACATAACGAAAAAATGATTTAATACTAAATTATTAGCAATAAAATAATTTTTTACGATTAAAATATCAACACTAATATTGTATTGGTCCACTTCTTTCCCACGGTTATTGTCAAAAACATATATGGATTATCTAATACTAACATATTACTAGTAAAAACCCTCAATGTGGAGTTTGAAGATATGCATAATGAAATATTTCGAGTTTTCTTAAGAAAAAATATACAAAATTCTTTTGTATGAAGAATCTTGAAAGCTTCCTCAACAAAATGAACTTCCTCCACACTTTTGCGAATGTACCTATTTCAACTAATATAAGAATAAATGATGTTTCTTCTCAATGGTTCAAACGTTCATGTGAATACTTGTTCTTTGTAGAACAATTCAACCTTTACTCAATTGAATAGTGATATTTGGGAACACCCATTTATAACTAAAATATTGTAAACAAGAAATAAGGATTATTCAATAATAAAATACTAGTTGTAAACATGCATGTGCTTGAAATCTTCCTCTACATGATGTACTTTTTCTACATTTCAACAAATATGCTTAATCACCGTAAAAGTGGCCTATTATTCCATTGTCAAAACCCTATCCTTCACATTCTCTATACATTTTTCTAGGGTAGACACAATGTCATAGGGAAAACATATTATTTTGGTGAAAAATTATGGGCTACTCTAGTCAGTTTTGGTTAATGTATTGGAGAATGATGTCATGCCTATAATTTGTAGTTGGAGTATAACAACGACCTTGTGTTTCCAGGATGCATTTCTCTTTATCTTTTGATTTAACCTACTCATTTGTTGCTTTTATTGTGGGAGTCATAATATTCAGTTTCAGAAGGACTTGAGTTTATGGATTTAAAATAAAATCATTATATTAGGAGTTGTACAAGCTTGAAATATTTAAATATTTAAGAGCTTGACTTCAACTCGATATTCCCAAGTTGAGTTTCGATTGGTGGTGCCTACACATCATATTTCTCTACATCCGCATTTCTATTATGCGAAAGTTCATTGGAAATTTAACTTATTATGTCGACTTCCACACATCAATTTTCTGTACAATGATTCAATTTTTATAATGTTTGAGATTAATCAAATAAAATTATTTAAAATTATATTAATGTGTATTTGAATATTAGCCATAAGTTATAACATTATTCTATTAATTAATATGGTTAAATTGAATCAACATTGAAGCATTAAGCTTCCCCTTTTCTCAATTGTTACAGTAAGGGAACCCCTCTTTTAGCCTATCCAAACAATGCTATTTATCATAGCTACTCATATTGAGAAGTCTCTTATTTTCCACTGTTGCATTACCCATGCCCTATTATCAACCCAAACCAAATATCTCATGCTAACTATATGCTTTGTGTAGAGTGTTTTGCACAGAGAAAACATGTGTGGAGGAAATTGTATCGAAAAGGTTGTGTGTAGGTGACTGTGCAGATGAAGTTATCCTAAGGATGGTTACATAAAGGTGGTTATGTGGAGGAAGCATGTAGTAAAGTAGTTGTGCAGAAAAATCTTACTATGTGAAGAGTTTTATGTGGAAAAATTTCCATTTTAATATAATAAGTTTTCTCGTTACTCAACATAACATTTACTCAATCAAATAGCTATAGTAGTAGACAGTTGCATATCAATTATAAGTGTCATTTTAATTAGTAATGAGCAGAAACTAAAATGTGAAATGTTAAAGATTTTAATTTGAAAATTTTACTAAATTGTATTAAAATTCCTTCACATAGATTTTGGGTAAAAATAAGTATTTTCCCTCATGTTTAATAATTTGAAAGATATTATTATTTGAAATTTAAAATGGTGTTATCGAAGATTTATCGGGGTCAATTTACATACCATTCTAATAATGGTTATTGAATGGTTATTTTATCAATATGTTATAAAAGTAAATATAAATTCTAAAACTAAAAATAATTTTGTATATGAAAACATAAAATCAATATATTATTTATTATTATTAATGAGCATTAATTTTGTATTAAAAATAATTAGATAATTTTATTAAATATGGTAAAATATTAATATGATTTTATTTTTTCCTTTAATTTGAATTTGGTGTGTATTTCTTTTTTATATTAGAAGAATAAGTTAGGTTTACATTTATGTGATATGGGGCTACACTCTTCTGGTACTCATGCGATATAGGTTTGATTATGGCCTCTATCACTATATCTTTAGTGCTTCTGACAGTCTTCTTTTACGAGAGGTTGAGTTACTCTCAAAAAGATTGAATTATAGATCTTATAGTTTACACAATGCTTCATACCATTAGTGATTGAGCTTGACCTACCTTGTAGAACTAATATGAAATTATTACCAAAAAAAACTTTTAGAGTATGAATTTGTGCATTCAATTTTTTGAATATTATATTATTATATTATTAGTTAATTGGATATTTAAGTAAATTAAATATTCAAATTATAAAATATTAAAAAATACTAAATTTATATATATAACTAATTTTAGAACTTAATATTGATATGTTATCATTTTAATAATAATTCTATTTATTAATTTTTTCATTTTTATAATGATTTTTTTAGTTAAATATCTTGTAAAAATGATATAAATAAATTTCTTTTCAAATAAACGAATAAAAATATATTATAAATATTATTATTAATATGAATAAAATTCTACTTGGTAATTTTTTTGTACCATACAATCCTTGTAAGGATCAAATTCAGCTTATGAGTACTAGTTGTGAGCGATGATATAACATACCCCTCATTAACCATGAGAAAAAGAGACTTTCCAGTCCAAACTATAACAACACATTGGAAATTTTGGGAATCGAAATCCCCAAAACCAACCTTGAGTTGGACAAATTGAGGATATGGAGAGAAAGGATCCATTCCGGGGACCAATTGTGGTTGTGCAATTGATCAAGGTGGATATGGGTGGCCACCTGCCTATTCTACTTGGACCCCCACCATTGTTTCTTTCAATTTTTCAGTTTCCTTATTTGTAGCACAATTTACTATTTTTGGCAATTTTTCGGGTCCTCAACTTCCAGAGCTGTTTTGAGGCCCTAAACGAATTTTTTTGGGAAAACTAAGAGAAATATGGGTCATAGACCCATGTTCCTCACTCAAAATTTGTATTTCCCAGATAAATATTTCTAACGATGTATTTTTCACGTTGAACGGAGATCACATGCCAAAATTACAACCCCGGGAAGTTGATGTACCAATTTACTCAAATGGGGCCCATAGTTTGTTGCTTCTTCTCTTAGGGTTAGGTTTTTGGATGTTTAGGGTTTTCCATTATTTCTCAACAATAAATAGTTCTTCGAGCCTCATTGTAACACAATTCAGAGACATGTAGCCACTACAAATCTTCTTAAAGATAAGATACCATTGCTCGTGATAGTCTTATTTCCATTTTGTTTGTTAGCATATTTCAATATTTGATATTAATGAAATGAAGTGTTATTTTTACTGAATCTTTTTATATATGGTTATATCGGTAATTTGTTACGTTCTTTTCTAAATCTGGATGAGTGGTATCAGAGCCTTCTTCTCTTTCTCTGTTTTTCATTGCATGTCCCCAATGAGGTCGAGATATAAAGAGTTAGGGCTTGAACTGGTCAAACCTTTGCAAGACCAGCCTCAAAAATCCTGACGGCCTCCCATGGTAGATGAAAAGAAAGAAAAGGGAGTAGGAGATCCTATCAAAATCTTCCTCCAAAAAGCCATCGAGTGACAAAGGAACGCGATGATGGTGACCTTTTCCAAATCCTTCAGCAACTACCCAAGGGCAATGCATCTACTTCCAACCGCTACTCTGGAAGTGCCACACCCTTTAAGGTACAAGTTAACTTTGACATTCCCATATTTGAGGGTCAGAGAGATGCAGACGCTGTAGATAAACGGTTAAATCTACTAGAAGATTATTTTTCGTTCATGAGTTTTCCAGCTAAGAAAATATCACTTTTGCACTTCTCAAAGTAGCCCCCCACGTCAAGGACTAGTTGGAAACCTACTGTGAGCAGAAGGATGAAAGTACAAACTCATTGTTTTCAGCCACACCCACTTGGAACTCATTTCGGAATGCCATCAAGGAGCAGTACTACCGTGTCAGGAGCTATAAGGATAAATATATAAAGTGGACAACACTGTGACAGGGAAGGGACCAAGATGTGGCAGAGTTTACCAATGTTTTTCATACCCTTCACACAAAGTTCGGTATCAAGGATTTTGAGAAGCATTTGGTTCTCAATTACCATGGCTGCCTGCACAGGTACATCCAAGACGAGATGGAATTCTTGGACATCTCCTTGCTCGAAACGACATACTGATATGCCTTCAAGACCTAGAAAAATTTTAAACAAGAGAAGCAAGAATTTGGATCTATTAATCTGAAGCAAGGGAAAGGTGCCCCCTAAGCATAGAGCAAAGGACAAAGCCAACATGGGGTGGCCTAGGATACCCTGTCAAAGTCGCAATCAAAAACAACGCCGCGAAGCCGATGTAGGACAGGATAAAATGGTGTGAGTTCCATAAGAGCTCCACTCACCACACAAGTGAGTGTCGGGCCAAGAAATCACTAGTGGCCAGGCTAAAGGCTTCAGAATCAGATGCATGTTCTGACTCTAAGTTAGAAAATGACAAGGGGAATGACAAAGGGAAGAAGATTATTGATGTGGAGCCCAACACCACCATTTCTACCACCAAGATCTAAAAGGAGGAACTTGAAGATCCAGAGGAGGAGGAGCGCCTCTTCCACTCTGAGATGTGGGTAAGGGGTTCCTTGCTATAGTTCATTTTCAATAGCGAGAGCCAAAAGAACATCATTTTGGTAGATTTCATGAAGCAGCTTGGCTTACCAACCAAAACACATCCACAACTGTACACCATCAGGTGGCTTCACCAAGGATGGGATCTTCACATGACCCAACAGTGCCACCTTCCATAAAACATCAAGCCCTTCATAGATGAGGTATTATGTGATGTTTCTCCCCTTGATGTTTGTGATGTATTATTAGGCCAAATATACTTATGGAAGTAGCATGATGTGTATGAGTCAAGGCTTCGTGTTGTTATTGTTACTTTGGGAAATAAGTTGTACAAGATAACAGAGGTAGCACCGCCTAGCACTATCTCTTTGGTTACTACAAAACAATGCAGTAAGCCCATTTCCAAAATGGGAAATTTGTTTTCTTGATGATACACCCTTAGGGAAAGAAGAATACGGTGGCCACGACCTCCAAACAGGGCCCCTCCACATGGTAACAACAGATGGACAAGGTTGTGGTGGAGTACAAGGACATATTTCCCTCCCCCACATGGGTGCCTGTCCATTGTTAGGTCAAGTACTCCATCAATCTGACCCCAGGTGCATCATTGCCCAATGGACCAATATATCGGTTCCTCGTTTTGGAGAATGACGAAATCAAGAGGCAGAATTAGGCGCTAATGCAAAAAGGTCACATCCATCCGAGTTCATCGCCCTATGGGAGCCTGATTGTGTTGGTACAGAAGAAGGATAGGATTGGAGACTATGTATTGACTATCGGGTGCTAAACAGGATCATTATCCGGAATAGGTACTTGATCCCACAGATTGATGACCTTTTTTACCAACTGAAGGAGGAAAGATATTTCAGGAAGATCAACTTGAAGTCTGGCTATCACTAGGTACCAATCAAACCCTCCGATGTGTGGAATACTACCTTCAAATCCAACGAGGGACTCTTCAAATTGTTGGTTATGCCTTTTGGGCTAACAAATGCTCCTACAACCTTCATTAGCTTGATGGATGACATCTTGCATCCCTTCACCAACTCATTTGTAGTGGTATACTTTGATGAAATCCTGATCTTCGGCCAGAGTTGAGAAGAGCACCTCCACCACATTTGACAGGTTATGTACTAATTTGGATAAATGCACTTTTGGCATGACCAAGGTTCAGTATCTAGGATATATTATTGATGAACGACGGGTGCATATAGATCTACCCAAGATCCAAGTCATTCAGGATTAGCTAGCCCCAACCACTCTCATAGAACTTCATAGCTTTCAGGGCCTTGCCAATTTATACAGTAGGTTTGTGTTGGGATTCTCACATATTACTTGGCCCTTGAGTTAAGTCACCATGAGAGGAGCAAAAGTTTGAATCTCAACAGAAGGCATTCACAGACTTGAAATTTTTCCTCTGCTCTGCACCAGTTCTCACTTTACCAGAATTGTAATGGCCATTTGAAATCGAGACAGATGCCTGTGACTATGCTATTAGAGCAGTCCTTACTCAACATGGGCATTGAGTGGCATATCATAGTGAGACACTCTCAGACAAAGTGCTGAAGTATCCAACTTATGAAAAAGAGATGTATTCCATTTTGGAGGTGTTCCAACAATGGAAGAATTACATTTTGGGGAAGGAAATGGTCATCCACATAGACCACCAACCCCTGTAGTTCATACAAACACAAGGGAAGTTGTAGAATGATCGCCATCAAAGTTGGTCGACATACCTACAAAATTTCCATTTGAATATCAAGTATAAGAAAGGTAGCACCAATAATGTTGCAGACTGCTTCAACCGACCATCGATCATGGTGTTAACCACTGTGCTCAACTCTTGTGGGAACGAGACTTCTAATTGGCCACTTCTCTACAAAAGTGACCCAGAATTTGGCCACACATACCAGATTCTCTTGGAGGGTCAGCAAGTTCTAGATTTTCACCTCCAAGATGCCCTGTTATGCCACATAGGAGACCTTTGTGTTCCTTCAAGCAAGCGAACCAAGATGATTTGGGAAGAGCATTACAGTCGCACCACTAGGCATTTCAGGGTTGAGAAAACAATGGTAGTATTGCAGAAGTATTTCTATTGGCTAAATCTTCGACAGGATGTCAGGAAGTACATCAGATCCTGCACTCCCTGCACCATTGCCAAACTGACCATCAAGAAGCAAGGCCTCTATACTCCACTGCCTACCCCTAGTCAACCTTGGGTATCCATCTCCATGGATTACATGTCAAGCCTTTCTTATACTAAGCATGGAGACAATAGTGTTTTTATGGTCATCGATAGATTCTTGAAGATGACCATTATGGTAGCATGCAAGAAGTATATCACGGCAGAAGATAGTGCTAAACTCTTCTTTGAACAAGTGTGGGTACAATTTGGGATCCCAGAGTCTATCATCTCATATCAGAACAACAGGTTCCTCAGTACATTTTGGTCCAGTGTTTGGTCGATGCTAGACACCAAGCTCACTAAGTCTGCAACTTTCCATCCCTAAACTCATGGCTGCACAGATTTCATCAACATGATGATTGTACACATTCTGCGCATGTAAAACTCAAAGCATCCATGCACATAGGATGAGAGCCTTCCTTGTGTCCAACACATCTATAACTAAGCTCTCCACAACTCGACCAACCACAACCCTTTTCAGGTGGGCTTGGGATTCCAGCCACTATGTCCCACTGATGTGGCCATACAATTTGTAGCTACTCAGGAAGATTCGTCTCATGTCCAGTCAAAAGCCAATAAGGAAAACAACTTCATTTAGCACATCCAACATATCTGACAACAAATCCATGAAATTCTAGGGAAATCAAATTCCAAGTACAAGCAACGACATGATCAACATCGGGTGCAACACAAGTTTCAGGTGGGCGACAAGTCTAGTTACATTTGCAAAAGGAACGCCTTATCGAAGCATATTGGAGGCTCAGATCACTCTGATATGGTCCTTACACCATTACCAAGGTTGTGGGAGACAATGCATTTGAGCTCAGAATTCCCCCATTCATTGGCCTACACCGAGTGTTCAATGTGGACTGCCTTCGACCATACTTCCCACCATTGCTGGACACATGAGACATTGTAGAACTGCTCGCACCTACAGAGTTAAATCAACATTGCATGGAGCAAGACACAACTAATTGGATCATGGACACGCATATCAAGAAGACCCAACAACAAAGGATCCAACTATATCGAGTTGTCAAAGCGGGCCAACTCCTTCACCAGGGCAAGTGGCTCACCAGGGACCAAGATGAACAGAAGTTTCCTCATCTCATGAAGGAACTCAACGCAATGGGGAACATTGCTTCCTAAGGGGCGAGTAATGATCTAGGTGGATATGGGTGGCCACCCTCCTATTCCACTTAGACCCCCGCCATTGTTTCTTTAAGTTTTTCACTTTCCTTATTTGTCGCAAAATTTACTATATTTGGCAATTTTTCAGGTCCTCAACTTCTAGAGCCATTTTTAGGCCATAAACAAAGTTTTTTTGGGAAAAATAGGAAGGAAATAAGTCATTGAAGATGTTTCTAAATCAAAAGTTAGAGTCCTCAGAGATATTTTTCTAATGAGGAATTATGCGTGTCAAACTGAGATCGTCTACCAAAGTTATGACCTCGGGAAGTTGATGTACCAATTCACCCAAACGGGGCCAATAGTTTGGCACTTCTTCTCCTAGGGTTATGTTTTTCGATGTTTAGGGTTTTCCATTGTTTATCAACATTATATAGGCCTTTGAGCCTCATTTTAACACAATTTAGAGGCACGTAGCTGCACATCTCTTCTTAGAGATAAGCTACCATCGTCAAAGCTAGTCTTATTTCCATTATGTTTGTAAGCATATTTCAATATTTGATATTGATGAAATGAAGTGTTATTTATACTACATATTTTGATTTATGGTTATATTTGTAATTTTTTGTGTTCCTATTTAAATCTGAATCAGAGATTATGCCAAAAAGTTAAGAAGTGATCTTACACCACCCTTGAAAAGTCTAGGCAAACATTACTTGAAACATTTTGTAGGAAGAACTCCCGCATAAGTGCTCATCACTCCATGAATTCTTTGCATGAACTACAACCGATTTAACATAATGTACCTCCATGGCTCACCCGATAATCTAGCTGTTAGACTCCACTAACTTAAATTTTTTCTCTATTATAGTTAGAATTTGACCGTATTTACCAATACACTAATTTTTGTTATTATATGAACCTTGTCATTCAGGGAATCATACCAATTTTAAATAAAGTTGAACAACCCCAAACGTGGGTCATTGATGTGGTCTTTGGATTTCCTCAATAAATCTTATATATTGGCTTGATATTAAACATACTAGCCTTCCATTCATAACATGGTTATGTTGCGGGTATGATTCCTCATACCTTAATATCATATGAATGGTTATTATTCTGGCAACTATCTATACTACTCTTAAGAATGGAATTTCATTGAGAGTACTGAACAATACTATTACTGTTAGGCATACTCTTCAACAAGATCTCTTCAGTAGAATCGACGAAATACCCCTTATGCTTAACGAGATTAGTGATTCTAGCTTGTCCGTACTTTGATAACTTCATATAAGAATGAACATAGATATACCGCAATTGTTATTGTCTAACTCCTACGTGCACCAAAGTTTTCACTTGATGTTAGAATTAATAACTATATTAACATTATTATATGCCCATTTTAGAGTAACGACTTCCAAGAGACATTACAGAAATCCTTAATATTAACACACTATAATCTATTTGTGAATGATTGACACAGGCCAATTTCTACTGTGAATGGACCTTAAAACATTACCGAGAACATGCTTCTACAATTAACATCATTTTGAAGTTCAATGTGCGTAAGAAATCTATCATTGCATAATATAGATAATTTCAACCATCATATATCTGAGCTAATTGATTTTAATCTCATATGAAGTGATGACATAACATGAAACACATACCATGCAAGTAAATATCATCTGAACACATGGAAACACCTTTAATATCCACGCACATGAAATTCATTCAAATATCCTCAAAATAAGAAAAACTACTCCTAATAAAATGTGAACAGTAACAGAGAGTGAGAGTAAGAATCCACATACAACCTTTTCGTGCAATTGACACCAACTAAATCTCGCTTGGAGGGAGGAGCACCACCACCCAACAATGAATCACCTATGGTTCCCCACGAGTTGAAGATATTGCCTAGGATCAACTATCTCCAATCGACCAATGCACTAGGTATTTAATACCCTCTTTCATGATTTAGTTACCATTAGTGGCATCTCGCTTTATGGATTTTTCCATTTTCCTAGGTCTTATCTGGAAAAGCTTGTCTTTATCTCCATGATGCTTTTCCACTTAAAATATTTCCTTTATCTCACGCAAAGCTTTTATGTTCAATGGATCTTTATCTCCCATCCACCTAATGGATATCCAATCCATCCTAGCTTATCTAGAATCTCATCTAGAAGCTTATCATGAAAGATTCATCTATATCCCATTCCTCAGGGGATTTGGCAAATCATGTACTCTCTCTTGGTGCTCCACCCTCCAGGTGATTTATTTTATTAATTTATTCAATAATACATTTGATTTTCATATTACATATCAACTAGCTTTCCTCAGCTTAGGTGTAGAATAGTTTAACCCAGAAAGGAGGGTATCAAATGTAGCTTTCCTCAGCATAGGTATACAACCTTTAGCACACAAGGGAGGATATCATAGCTAGATTTAAATTATCTTAGGTTTAAAATAATGTAATACATAAGGGAGGGGTGTTACATACTCCCCCCCCTTAAATTTTACACCGTCCTCAATGTATCACTACATCATATCTTCATTCACACGTAGCTCGTTTCCAAATCAACAGCTTTCATGGTTCTACCATCTGATGTAATTTTTTCGATGTACATCTTCCAGGAAGAGTGCTCCCAACATCTCTCCTTCCATAGCTACCTGTCACACATTTTTTCAATATATTTGTGAGAATTTATTGATGAAAAGTTTAACTATCATAATCTGTTACTATTAAAGTAGCTATTTCTTATCATTTGTTTTATCTGAAGAATGCATCTCCTCTGCTTGCATTCTTTCAAGCCTTTCTGTTATTTTTGAACCACTATTGCTTACAGTCTCTCTGCATACAATACATCAATTAGCATATTTCCCATATTAATATTCCTGCAAGGTCATAACAAATTATTTCACATCACAATATATATTTATATACATATATTCATCGTAATCAAATTGCAATTAACCATAGTTACTTATACCAACTTACTTTATTTTTTCTAGGTAATCTCCAGGTTTATTTACCTAACTGTTGCATACCTTGCACACAAGGTATGTTATACACACCAATACACATTTCATTTTACAACCATGTAGCATATGTAATCATATGGTCCCATGTGTTGTTGTACATAGTCTAGTTGTGGTACAACCTATAATACCATCCTCATGGTGTCACCTGCATGACATAAACTTTACCCGCATATTTTTCCACCATGTTAGTATCCTAAAAACATTCATTTTCATGGTTCATCTATGCAATTAAGAAAGTTTCTATGTTATTTATAAATACATTCTAGATGTCATGTGGTTAAAATTTGTTATTGGATTCATGCATACCTTCTACTTAATGTTCTAAAGCAAACTATTAACTCATAGCTATTGAAGTGTAATATTCATGAGATCATTAATTCACCTTGTATATTTTATTCTTGCTCTATTTATGCTTCAACAACCTGTTGACCATGCATAATTCTTTGTAGTCATACATCAATGTTCTTACTACTTACAATCCTACACTCCTTGTAGTTGTAAGTGTTTATGATCTTAGTGTATTTACATGTTGGCTAATTCTTAAGATTAAATCACCAAAGATGAGTTATCTATTTATTAATTCTGTTTGAATCACGCAACATTTCTTTATGTTGTCGAGACGCCTTATCAATGCAATATGACAAGAGATCCTCTCAAAATATCTTGCTACAATTTATGATATGAATCTAAAATAGATTGTTAAATATCATTTAATTGACCACGGGTCCATACCATTTGTGCTACCTCACCAATTACTATAGTTTTCACTCAAGGATACTTATAGGTTCTATTATATGTGTCTTGGAAATCAGTTTAAGTTAAATTTCCCCTTTAACCATAATTTCTTCCAACAAAAGAATGAGTCACATTGTAAGAAGATGCATTAATCAAAGTTTTAGTTTGAACATAATTTGTACAGTTACATAATCCTTACACTATAACATGCTCTCACAATCTTTTACTTTGGTATAATACTTTTATAGCAATTATACCATTTATAAGTTGTTTTTATCGTCCAACCTCACTTTTAACATAGTCATGCATACTTTGGCTATTTACTATTGGCACATAACAACATATGCATAGATAGTTGATTTAGACTCAAGACTCTTTCTTATATGGATGCATAACATCAAGACCATCCCACCATTAACCGTTTAATAAAGACATTATTGTTACAAGTCTATAATACTGCACAAACACGTGCTTGCATGGTAAATTCATATAACTTATTAACATGCATGGCTATTAAGCATGTCCCCCCACACTATGGTAACAACATGTAAAACTAACCATGACATGGTATAGGTATAATATATAACAATTAAGTCCATATACAACCATGGACTTCCTCCATTATTTAATCCACCTTTCATGTAAATCTCTTACCTGATCTAGTTTTCCACATGGTTCCTCAATTGGTACATGTTATGGTTTGTGTTAGAGGTTAAAAAACTTTACAATTCCTCTTCGTCACTCATGATACCAATTTTCCCAAGTTTCCCTCTAGTTGCTATCACATATATATGTATTTGACCCCCACTTCTGAAATTGCAATCTCCACATGTGAAAATATGACTAATTTTGAGATTTTCATGAGAAATCATCCTATTAAGATAAACTAGAATTGACCTTGCTTATCATTATACATAAGGATTTAATGCATAATATTTATCTAGTTACCTGTTAGAAGTGTACTATGTTCCATAATAACATAGTAATGAGTATGTTTTGATATAAAAGAGATCTCACCCATCCATATATGTTAAAAATATAAGTATTTCTTCTTACACAGCATCATCCATGCAAATGCTATCATAAGTAGGATACCTCTAATGATTGTGATAACAATTACCCACTATGCCACTTACCACTAACTCAACTATTTGATGAATTAGAGACACATGCTCTTTATATTCTTACATTTTTCATGAAAACCCGTTTCATTTCATAACACCTTACTAGGGTTTGACACTTATTCTATTATACAATTATATTTTTAGTTAATTCCCTTTATAGCACTTGTAGACGTATCAATTTGCTTGCACTAAAGTTGTGAATTCATCTATGCTATCCACCTCTTAGAATAATATATCTCATTCCCGGCTTTAATCCTTCACAAGGACAAGAATATTTCAAGTGACTTCAATAAGATTATAATGGATTTTCATGTAGTCTTCACCACGATTGTGAATATTAATAAACACAAACATGGACATAACCACAACCATATCATTAATGAAAATTTAACAATTAAGAGCATTTCCTAATGAGGAATTGAATAGTTCCTTACGTTCACATTTCTTTATAATTGCCATATTATCCAACCTTTGGTGGATGATATAGTGTTATATTCTTATCCATTCTGGAGGCAACTAGCATACTAGCTCCACGGCTTCTTAAATATTAATATTTCTTTGTTGTTTTCACAAGCATGTAAGTACCATGATTCTTTACTTGAGCATAAACTACCAACTTGGATAAAGGCATTCATCATGGTGTGCACCCCACAATTAGCTAACTAGTATAGATAACTGGAACCGTAGATTTTACCATACAGATTTCTAATGTACCCTGGTCTTATGCATGAATGTTTTTTTCTAGTTAACCTTAGGTATCATTTGTTTCATACTGATGATTAAATTTAGATTTAGGAGATGTCTCACGCACCCATATATGTACATCCCACAACAAGGTTATTGTAATCTGTTCCACTTCAGTATACTTATCCCATGCCATTTTTACAATAAGTTAGATGGCTCCATAGCCCCAAGCCATAACAACTACCATGCAGCTACTTCTTTAAGTAGTGAGAGCAATGGGCATAACAATGAAATCATTCATCATACATAATGCTACTGCCTTAATTTCATAACTATAACTAGAACCAACAAAATAAGAAAATTTCCTCAGAAATCCTTATCCATATTGATTTAACTCTTCTACACAATTCCAAATGACTAGTTATTAACGCAATGCAAACTTTTTTTTTTCACGTAGATTTTCCAAGTTTTTCCAAAGGATTTTTCAAATCTATGTTGCATGTTTCTAATTTTTCAATATTCATTCATCATGCCTTATTCATAATGTTGGAGATTTTTTCTGGTAAAATCCCAAAAAAAACAATAAAAAACTTGCACACAGAGACAATGCTCTGTTTCTCCACAGGGTCTTTTTAACACTGCGGAAACAAATAGAATTTCTGAGCAGCGGACAGAGTTTTTCTCTCCAAGGATTTCTATTAAAAAAAACTTTGTCACAGATTATGATCTTCCTCTCTCGGAGAGGGATTCACCACTAACAACTCACTTCTATGTGAAAAATTACATATATATATTTTTCACACTGCTCTGCATACACATAACATTACATACGCACTGTTGTGCCTTCCTTTCCAAAAAATTGCTACATCAACCAAAAAAAAATTACATATATATATGTGACTACCCAAAAGGAAATTACTTACATACGTTTTTCTTTCCATGCTTCTGTAAAAAGAAACAATAAAAATTAAATGGTTTTACTGGCTTTTACTTGTGCCCATACTCCCGCTGAAATAAAAAATGATAAAATTAAAAACTTCACTAAAACTTAACAACCCTCAGTAAATTTTCATTTACTGTTTTATTGGCAAAACTTGCGGTAATGTAACTTTTACTTCACGTTGAATTTATTTTGCAGGCCTGTACTTCAACCAGTATTCAATTTGGCTTTGGGAGCCCATCGGGTCTAGACTTCATCGCATGGCACACATATATGAAAAATTGTGCACCCTTGGTTTCCCCAATTGCGATATGCCGATCGCAATATGGGTCGATACCTCCGATCATATATATTATAACATATGCCTAAAATATATAAAAACACAAAATGAGCCACTGGTGGAACTGAAATAATTTTAAACAAAATGTTGAATACCCGTCGGGTCCGGGTTATCGGGTCGCAACATAGCCCATGGTAAATTCTGCCCATTTGGTTTCACCGATAGCGATACGCCAATAGTGATATCAGCGATCGCTCATCGCAAACAACAACAAAAGCTTTATAAGCCCCCACTGCCATTTCACCGATGCGATATTGGCGGATCGCTCATCGCTGAATCGCTCATCGATGAAATTTCCAAGCTGTTGTTCTACTCACCCAATGTGCAGTTGAAATTACGTTTTCAACACTCCCCTTTAATTTCAACTGTTGGGCATTCAATCATACCTAAACACTTCCTCAAGAATTCAAAGCTGTTCTGGTCCAATGGCTTTGTCAGAATATCTGCTACCTGTTCCAGAGTCCTGCAATGTTGTAAAATGATTTCTCCATTACTTACGAATTCTCTGATATAATGAAACCTTGTGTCGATGTGTTTCGTTCTCTTATGAAACACTGAATTCTTTGATAATGCAATAGTTGAGCTATTGTCACAAAAAATCATTGTTGCTTTTGCTTTCTCTTGGCCTAAGCTTCTCAACATTCTTCTCATCCACACTGCTTGGCATGCTGCTGATGTAGCTGCCACATATTCAGCCTCTGCTATAGACAATGCTACAATGGACTGCTTCTTAGAAGCCCATGAAATGGCTCCTGAACCCATGTGAAAAACATAACCGGAAGTGCTTTTCCGGTCATCTATACTTCCAACCCAATCACTATCAGTGTACCCAACTAAATCTGAATATTCTGAGACATTATATAAGATGCCAAAACTCTTAGTACCTCTAACATACCTCATAATCCTCTTTGCTACTTGCCAATGTGCTTCTTTTGGCCTCTCCATGAATCTGGAAATCAAACTAACAGCAAACATTATATCTGGCCTAGTTGCTGTTAAATACATGAGGCTGCCAACTATGCTCTTATATAAGCTAGGATCAAAATCCTTGCTATTGTCCTCTTCGCTGAGTTTTAATCCCATTACCATGGGAGTGATCGCTGCCTTGCACTCTTGGATATTAAATCTGCCCAATACTTCATTTCCGTATCTCGCCTGAGAGATAAAAATTCCAATTTCATTTTGATCTACTTCTATTCCTAAGAAGTATCTCAGCAGACCCATGTCAGTCATTTCAAATTCCTCTTTCATGACTGATTAGAAATTTTTAATGAGGTAGTCATCATTACTTGTAAAAATCACATCATCAACATATAACACAACAATTAAAATCTTACCATCCTTTTCTTTGATGTAGACAGTGGGTTCTCCCTCACATTTGTCAAACTCATTTTCCAGTAGATAGAAATATATCCTACTGTACCACACTCTTGGCGCTTGCTTCAGCCCATAAAGAGCTTTCTTCAATCTGCATACTTTGTGTTCTTGGCCTTTTTTCTCATAGCCTAGAGGTTGTTCAATATAGACCTCCTCATTTAACACTCCATTTAGGAATGCTAACTTCACGTCCATCTGGTAAACTTTCCACTTGTTTTGTGCTGCTATCACTGCTTTCACAGTTTCCATTCTTGCAACCGGTGCGAAAGTTTTCTCATAATCTCTCCCATATTTCTGCTTGTATCCCTTGAAAACCAGCCTTGCCTTGTGTCTTTCAATTTTGCCTTCAACATTGCACTTTGTCTTATAGACCCATTTAACTCCAATGACTTCTTTACCTTTTGGTAGCTCAACCAAATGCCATGTCTTGTTTCTTTCTATGGCATTCATCTCCTCATCCATAGCTTCTATCTATTTCATATCCCTAATTGCATCTTCGAAATGAATAGGGTCATCAACATGACAATACAAACCAAACAAGGAATTCATTCCTTCATCATAAATGTCACTTAATTTTCTAAACTTTTTATCTCTTTCACTTGGTGTGCAAGTGCTTGAAGATGCACTTGAATTTCCACTTTGTGGTGTGCTTGGAGAAGCACTCTCATTTCTCCTCAAGGGTGTTCCTTGCTGTCCTTGTGTTGGCGCTGCTGTTTGGGGATGTGTTTTTGCCATCTCCTCATCATCTTCATCATGAGACAAACAGTGTTTAACATCCATTGTTTTCTCTATGCTTCCATCCCAAGCTTCCTCCTCAATGAACTGAACATCTCTTCTCACAAAAAACTTCTTGGTAGATGGGATATACAACCTGTAAGTTTTGGATTCTTCACTATATCCAATGAAAAGACATTTCTCCCCTTTGCTGTCCAACTTCCTCCTTAGCTGATCTGGAATGTGTGCATAAGCCACACATCCAAAAACTTTCATGTGGGTGACTCCTTGCTTTCTCCCACTCAATGCTTCTTCCGACACTCTGTTCATCACTGCTTCTGTAGGACACCTATTCAAAATATATGCTGCACAATTTACAACTTCAGCCCAATAATCATTTGTAAAATGCTTTGCTTTCAACATGCTCCTCGCCATATCCATGATGGTCCTGTTCTTCCTTTCAGCAACTCCATTTTGTTGTGGGGTGTACCTAGTTGTGAATTGCTTATGAATTCCATTTTCTCTACAAAACCGTAGGAATTCTTTGGAGATATACTCACCTCCTTTGTCAGTTCTTAGAACTTTGATATGCAGCCCACTTTGATTTTCCACAAGTGCTTTGAAATTTCGGAATTTTTCAAACACTTCACTTTTGTTCTTTAGAAAATAAACCCAAGCTTTTCTAGTAAAATCATCAATGAATGTTAGAAAGTATTGGCTACTTGCTAGTGATGAAGTTTGCATCGGTCCACATACATCTGAGTGGACAATCTCTAAGGGTGCTTTTGCCCTTATGCTTTTCCCTCATGGAAAACTTTCTCTGTGTGGTTTTCCCAAGATGCAACCTTCACAAAGGTTGTCCGGTTTCTCTATCAATGGTAAAACTCTTACCATCCCTTTTTTGCTCAACAAGTTAAGAACTCCAAAGTTGAGATGTCCAAATCTCAAGTGCCACAGCCAATTTTCATCCTTTGGCACACTTTGGAAAGCCTCTTGGGTAACAACTGCAATTACTTCTTTCTTTTTCAAATCTGCCCTTATTCTGAGAGGGAACATTATGTTCCTCGTCATTTTTACTTCAGCAATGCATCTTTTGCTGGGTGCTATATCCATGATGGTGCATACATCATTCTTAAAGAAAACATTGTACCCCTTATGGACAAGTTGTCCAATACTCAAGAGGTTACACCTCATTCCAGGGACATAGTAGACATTTGCTATGGTTTCCTTTTCACCCTTCTTTGTAAATATTTTGACTTCTCCTTTTCCCATAATAGAAATTTTGCTATCAGTCCCAAGTGTAACTTCTGATTTCACATTTTGATCTAAAGCAGAAAACAGGGCTACGTTTCCTGTCATATGGTTGCTGCAACCTGAGTCTAGAAACCATATATCTTCACTATTCGTTTCAGCCATGTTGCAAGCTAATAAAACATTATTTTGGCTGATATTTTCTCTAGTGATATTTGCACTAGAACTATTACTCATATCATGCTGTTTTTTCCTACATTCATTGGCATAATGCCCATATTTTTTACAATAATAAAATTGGAAATTGGATTTTTCATACCTTTGTCCTTGAGCATGATGTTGTCCTCTTTGTTGGCTGTTGCCTTGGCCTTGGTTCTGATTTGGATTGCTGCCTCTTCCTTGAGCATTTGCTGGACTGTTTCTTCCACCTTTGTTTTGGCTTTTGCCTCTTCCTCTTTCGTTTCCTCTGCCTTGACCTCTTCCTCTTCCAAAAGACATCTGGGTCTTGAAGGCTTGCTCTAGAGATGAGTTTTCATTTCTACTCAACCTTTGCTCATGTGTTATCAGTGATGCATGAAGTTCATCAACTGAAAATTTTGAGAGATCCCTTGTCTCTTCTATGGTGGTGACAGTCACATCAAACTTTGAGGGTAGGACCCTCAAAAATTTCTCCACAATCCTCCTTTCTTCAAAAACTTCTCCATGAGTCCTCATTTGTGTGACCAAACCAATCACATGTGTGAAGAATGAGTCAATATTGTCTGACTCCTTCATGCACAGGTTTTCAAAATCTCTCCTCAACGACTGTAGTTTTGTTGTCTTCACTTTCTCCATGCCTTGATAGGCTGTCTTGAGAGTTTGCCATCCTTCTTTGGATGTCTTAGCTGCTGCTATCCTTGGAAACACACTCTGGTCCACTGCTTGATACAAAAATACAAGGCTTTTGAGTCCTTTTTCCTATTGCTCTTCAACAGATCTTTCTCTGCCTGAGTTAATTTGTTAAACTCATTTTCATCTGCTGTTTCTTCAAAACCATCTTGAACTAATTCCCATAAATCTTGACAGGCAAACAGGGCTCTCATGGTTATTGCCCAATAGTCATAGTTTTTCCCATTGAACTGTGGGAATTGAGGGTTAAACATACACATGCTTGTGCTGGTGCTGGCCATTCTAGCACTCCTTAACTATGCTATAAAATGTTTGACTGTGTATTAAAATAACTGATTGTTTCTTCAGTAGCAACACAAAAAAAACTTTGAGGAATACCTCGATCTTTTCATCTGAGTCTTCACTTTGCTGGAGAAGTTGCTGCAGCCAGAGAACTCCTTCCTTCAACTTCTTTGACACTTTGAAAGAGCCTGAACCTTCTTTGATACCACTGTTGGAGATTTTTCTAGTAAAATCCCAAAAAAAAACAATAAAACACTTGCACACAGAGACAATGCTCTGTTTCGCCACAGGGTCTTTTTAACACAACGGAAACAAATAGAATTTCTACGCAGCGGACAGAGTTTTGCACTCCAAGGATTTCTATTTAAAAAAAAATTGTCACAGATTATGATCTTCCTCTCTCGGAGAGGGATTCACCACTAACAACTCACTTCTGTGTGAAAAATTACATATATATATTTTTCGCGCTGCTCTGCATACACAGAACATTACATACGCACTATTGTGCCTTCCTTTCCAAAAAATTGCAACATCAACCAAAAAAAAATTACATATATATATGCGTCTACCCAAAAGGAAATTACATACATATGTTTTTCTTGCCATGCTTCCGTAAAAAGAAACAATAAAAATTAAATGGTTTTACTGGCTTTTAATTGTGCCCATACTCCAGTTGAAATAAAAAATGATAAAATTAAAAACTTCACCAAAACTTACCAACCCTCAGTAAATTTGCATTTACTGTTTTACTGACAAAACTTGCGGTAATGTAACTTTTACTTCACGTTGAATTCATTTTGCAGGCCTGTACTTCAGCCAGTATTCAATTTGGCTTTGGGAGCCCATCGGGTCCAGACTTCATCGCATGGCACACATATATGAAAAATTGTGCACCCCTGGTTTTCCCGATTGCGATATGCCGATCGCAATATAGGCCAATACCTCCGATCATATATATTATAACATATGCCTAAAATATATAAAAACACGAAACGAGCCACTGGTGGAACTGAAATAATTTAAAAAAAATGTTGAATACCCGTTGAGTCTGGGTTATTGGGTCGCAACATAGCCCATGGTAAATTCTGCCCATTTGGTTTCACCGATAGCGATACGCCGATAGCGATATCGGCAATCGCTCATCGCAAACAACAACAAAAGCTTTATAAGCCCCCACTGCCATTTCACTGACGCTCATCGCAAACAACAACAAAAGCTTTATAAGCCCCCACTGCCATTTCACCGATGCGATATCGGTGGATCACATCGGCGGATCGCTGAATCGCTCATCGCTGAAATTTCCAAGCTGCTGTTCTGCTCACCTGATGCGCAGTTGAAATTACGTTTTCAACACATAATTTTCCCCTACCCACAAGCAAACATTTTTAGAAACAAATTCTTCATTGTTGACCACACCTTGGTTAATGTGTTAACACCACCTATGGGGTAAAATAAATAAAATATGTCCTTCAATTCTTTTTAACATTCTCTCATTTTTATTTTTTTTTTAAATATAGAAGGAATGAGGAATATTTTATTTTATCATATTTAACTGAAACTTATTAAAATTAGTACAATCTCATGCTAAGCATCATCCCCTTCTTATAAAGTGGATTTTAAAATCCACGTTAAGTTATTATAAGTCTAATGTGTACATGATCACAAAAAATAAAAATAAATTATTTAGCCAAACTCATTTTTATTTAAAAATATATATATATAGAAGGAATGGGGAATATTTTATTTTATCATATTTAACTGAAACTTATTAAAATTAGTACAATCTTATGCTAAGCATCATCCCTTTCATCATCCCTTTCTTATGAAGTGCACTTTAAAATCTACGTTAAGTTATTATAAGTCTAATGTGTACATGATAACAAAAAATAAAAATAAATTATTTAGCCAAACGCCTGAGATCAGCGAATGTTTAATATACACATGGATTGTTCCATCTCTTCCTCTACACATTCCCTCTGGTTGGCTCACACAAATAAGTGCAACATAAATATGTTGCATTCGCACCAGCTACACACTACGTCTTATGCTGGAAAACACAGTCATTATATGGAAGACCAATCCTACTTACAAACAACATCGATCTTTACAATGATCGACGGGAAACGGATCTCCTCACTCGACAACACAAATTGTATATATTTATTAATCAAAAGGGTTGCAAACACAAGATTAAAGGACAAATATACTTGCTGAATACACAAAAATATATAAAGCACGAATCAATGCATGTGTCACGTGCATAACTTTCATACTGCAATTTCGCAGTTTGTCTATCAAATTCCATCCCACTCTATCTCTGAAAATAGAGCCCTTAATTAAATTCCATCCTTACCGTATCTCTGAAATCACATCCATATAACTAACGAAGTTTTGCATGGACGTTCATTGCAATTTCTGGTTGGACTCAATCATGATTTTTACCTCCTTGAAGAGGCTGTAATGCCATCAAGGTAATGGTTTTATAATTTTACATTCAAGTTTGGTTGTGATGCCTTGAAATTCAATGAAAAACTACATGCCCATAGGCTACATTTATAACAACAACAAAAATAAGGATCAGGTCCTCATCCCATCTAATCCCTAAAATAGTCCATGATTCTAGAAATTGGGGAAAATCAATTTATAAAATGAAATATTGTTTTCAGATTACATTCACTTTCTAGAAGTTAGTATTTTCATTGATTTTCTGGAAAATATTATGCACCAAAATAAAAAATAAAAAATAAAAAAAATACCTAGTAAAACTACTTGCCAATACATTCCAAACACCAAAACTCCAAACTTCGTCATTTAAACGGCTACGTTTTTTTCATAAATGAGAGTGATAGTCAACATTAAGGTGTTCCTTCGCACATGCTAAGAAGTGGATGGACAAGAGAAAGTGTTGCTCGACCATGTCATGCAGATGGGAGAGAGGGGCAACCCTCAGTCTGTTTTACAGACCATCGACTCCTACAATAGCGATGATAAGGGTCCCTTTCTTGATTCCGCCATTTCAAAATACAGTCCCAAGGTCACCCTCGTGATCAGGACGTATTGTAGTTACTCTGTTGCGTTGTAGATGCAGAGGCCTAAGAGTATGCTCCTCAAGGTGGAGATGAGCCCCCTCAATTGCCAAATCGTATTATTTCTAACTCGGCAACAATGTCTTAAACTGTGAACGTATCATAAAAAAAAAAAAAGAATAGAGATTGAAACCGGACCTTCCTTGTAACGCCCTGAGGACCGGGCGCTCCGCACGACAGCGGGCGGCCCGAACGTCAACGAACGACGTTCCCACCCAACGTTCCGGTTGAACGACCCGACACGACAAAACACTTCACCGGTGCACGGAGGACGCACACGGGCAACAAGGGCGAACAAAGGAAGTTGGGCGTCCGAATGAGTCATATGTTTGGCACGTCGGAGGGACGGGTGGTGGGCGACACAAACATGCACCCACCCGCCCGGAGTGCTGAACGAACAACACACACGAGGGCGAGGTCCTACACGGCGACCGATCGGAGGGCGACAGTTTGAACGACAACCCACCCGGGGCGGAACGACCACGTAGGCAGGGCGACACGAAGGGCGCCCGCCTGAACGAACCATGCAACCGGCGAACAATAGTGCAGTCCGAAACAGCGACGATACGTGCGATGTGGACAGACCCGAACAGCAAGGCGTTGCGACGTGGGCAGAAGTACCGAACATCAAGGCAGTTGCGATGTGGGCGAGGACCGAACGGCACGGACTCATAGCAAAACGGGCGACACAAAGATTGGGCGCACGGAAGTTAAAGGGCGGTTGAGTTATACCGTGGGCATGGGCAGCCATATGAAATAGGCCGACCCGCCCTGAACGATTAAACAACACACCACCCGAAATGAATATTGGGAGTCAGCTCAAAGGAAGTTGGGGCGGCGATCCACAAAACGGGGGTCGGCTTGAGTTACCGACACCCCTCCAAGAATGGGTGAAACCTTATAAATAAGGGAAGAGCTCATTCGAACAAGGCATCAACTCGATCAACTCAAGCTTCGATCTTTCAAAGCAATCGGTCTTGATTGCACCTTCGCACAACTGACTCTTTGCGACGATGTGAAGGAAGACTTCGGCAGTGAGGCGGAAGTGGCGGTCGGGACTGTTCGAGCAGCGAACAGGTCGAACGAAGGGTGAACGAAACAGTGCGAAAAGCACTTGGGCGGAGACGGAGGTCCGAACGAATCGGACAGGCCGAGCGCTCGGTTAGACAGTTGGTTGGGTCGACGGAAATCCCGAACGGGACTGTTGTAAACGACCCGGCGGTCGTGCAGGTCAATTGTCTAAGGTGTGAAGCCCGAAAGGCTCACACAGTTGTAACCATTGTAAAACTGTGATTTTGTAAAGTAAAGACGGTTTTCAGAGGTGCCGCCCGGTTTGGGTCGGACCTCCTCATATCTCGTGCAGACTTTAACATTGTTTCGGTTTATGTTATGGTTACGGTTTTATGGTTGAATGCTGAACAGAAATTATAAGTTAACATATATAAAGGATTATATAGTTGTTAATTATATGAATGGTTTTGTTGTGAATTATTAAGGAAAAACACAGTTTAAGTAAGTTAAATTGGTGTTGGAAGTCTTGTAGAGGCGTAGTCCACTTTGCCCGAAACCCGGCAAAGGTGGTGCCGCACCCCCGTATTATCGAAAAGAGATATAGGGGCGTGACAGATGGTATCAGAGCTCGGTTGGAGCTGGTGAACAGATCAGTGACAGGGTTGAAGAGCGCATGGTTGACAAGTGAACAGGTCGGCAGGTGCGTCGGTTGAGAATCAGTTGAACGGGTGACAGGTCGGAACAGTGAACAGCGAGCAGGATGGTGCTTAAGAGGACCATGGACGCCATGACTCATGAAGAGTTGAGCGGAACCGAAAATTTCGATGGCAGTTTCACATGGCCGAGAATAGATCACCGGGTGAACATGAAGCAGGCAGGCAGACCGGAGATGAGCCGGGAGATTGCCGAAGCATGGGAACGCATAGAGAATTGGGACTTGAGATGGGCAGAATTTGAAGCCGAAATGAAGCAGATTCGGGAGTCATGCTTGGCGCTTCAAAGGGAGATGGCCAAACTCAAGGGACCATGCACATGTGAGTGCACCTGCAAGGTGAAACAAGACCCGGTTGACAAAACAGTCCACTTGGCCGAACTAGACCTCCAGGGGGTCTTCGATGAAAGAGCCCGGTTGCGAGAAAGGAAGACGGGAGTGGAAACGGAAGTCAAGCAGGTCGAAGAGGAGATCAGGCGAAGGTTCCTCGGGAAGAATATTGTGATAGTCGGGCAGGGAGAGCTCGACTTGGTTAACCAGATCGGAGCACAACACCGTGAGGATGAACGGAGGGACAGTGCTAGAGGCATGGTTGACGGGAAGTTTCACAAGGCTGAACGAAGCATGGTGACAGGTAAGACTAAGGGGAAACAGGCTGAGCCGAGCTCGTCGAAGCAAGGTGAAACGAAAGGGAAGAGACCCTTGGTGTGCTGGATTTGTGAAGGGCCACACGTGGCGAAAAATTGCAGCTATAGACTAAAGAGACTGAACGAAAATCAGGCCGGGGAAGCTGAGATAGGGTGCGCATGTGCAAAGGCACAACCTCAGCCCAGTGTGAGAACGATGGCACGAAGGGAAGCTCAGAAGGAGTACCTTCGACAATGGGAACAAAAGAAACTAGACCGATGGGACGAATTGTTGGATAAAGGAGGGCCGCATGGCTCACCTCCTTTGAAGTTGGCTTAAATGAACTGGAAGCAGGGCTCACCGTTGGCTGCTCAAGGCAGTGAGCCCGAAAGAAGATTGAGCAGGGTGGTCTTTTGGTCGGCAGAAAAGTGGGGTTCCCACGAACCTGGATGGAAGGCTGAAATGTAAGTTTTCTTACACCCGGAGGTCCATACATGGTGACTTGGAGGTCGGAAGTATTGAGGAGCCGGATCGATGTCTAAATTCCGATTTGGTGTAGTATGGGATGCACACTCCCGAACCGTGCACAGGATTACGAAACGGGAGGGCGAATTGATATGGAAGACCGAAGGGGGCATGATGGTATGGAGGTTGTCGAGGTCGACAACGGAATAAGGTGGGGGAGGATGTAACGCCCCGAGGACCGGGCGCTCCGCACGACAGCGGGCGGCCCGAACGTCGACGAACGACGTTCCCACCCAACGTTCCGGTTGAACGACCCGACACGACAAAACACTTCACCGGTGCACGGAGGACGCACACGGGCAGCAAGGGCGAACAGAGGAAGTTGGGCGTCCGAATGAATCATATGTTTGGCACGTCGGAGGGACGGGCGGTGGGCGACACAAACATGCACCCACCCGCCCGAAGTGCTGAACGAACAACACACACGAGGGCGAGGTCCTACACGGAGACCGATCGGAGGGCGACAGTTTGAACGACAGCCCACCCGGGGCAGAACGACCACATATGCAGGGCGACACGAAGGGCGCCTACCCGAACGAACCATGCAACCGGCGAACAATAGTGCAGTCCGAAACAGCGACGATACGTGCGATGTGGACAGACCCGAACAGCAAGGCGTTGCGACGTGGGCAGAAGTACCGAACAGCAAGGCAGTTGCGATGTGGGCGAGGACCGAACGGCACGGACTCTTAGCAAAACGGGCGACACAAAGATTGGGCGCACATAAGTTAAAGGGCGGTTGAGTTATACTGTGGGCATGGGCGGCCATATGAAATAGGCCGACCCGCCCTGAACGATTAAACAACACACCACCCGAAATGAATATTGGGAGTCGGCTCAAAGGAAGTTGGGGCGGCGATCCACAAAACGGGGGTTGGCTTGAGTAACCGACACCCCTCCAAGAATGGGTGAAACCTTATAAATAAGGGAAGAGCTCATTCGAACAAGGCATCAACTCGATCAACTCAAGCTTCGATCTTTCAAAGCAATCGGTCTTGATTGCACCTTCGCACAACTGACTCTTTGCGACGATGTGAAGGAAGACTTCGGCAGTGAGGCGGAAGTGGCGGTCGGGACTGTTCGAGCAGCGAACAGGTCGAACGAAGGGTGAACGAAACAGTGCGAAAAGCACTTGGGCGGAGACGGAGGTCCGAACGAATCAGACAGGCTGAGCGCTCGGTTAGACAGTTGGTTGGGTCGACGGAAATCCCGAACGGGACTGTTGTAAATGACCCGGCGGTCGTGCAGGTCAATTGTCTAAGGTGTGAAGCCCGAAAGGCTCACACGGTTGTAACCATTGTAAAACTGTGATTTTGTAAAGTAAAGACGGTTTTCGGAGGTGCCGTCCGGTTTGGGTCGGACCTCCTCATATCTCGTGCAGACTTTAACATTGTTTCGGTTTATGTTATGGTTACGGTTTTATGGTTGAATGCTGAACATAAATTATAAGTTAACATATATAAAGGATTATATAATTGTTAATTATATGAATGGTTCGGTTGTGAATTATTAAGGAAAAACACAGTTTAAGTAAGTTAAATTGGTGTTGGAAGTCTTGTAGAGGCGTAGTCCACTTTGCCCGAAACCCGGCAAAGGTGGTGCCGCACCCCCGTATTATCGAAAAAAGATATAGGGGCGTGACATCCCTGATCGAGCCTTAGTGTACCCCATCCACCAGTCAACCTGGATTTGTGAGAGCCCTACACGTTATTCAATAAGACCATTACCTGCTGTTACCCGACTAGAGCACTACCTATTGCTGGATCCATTAATAGAGGGAATTTATCCTTTCTTTATGATTTTATCCAATCGTCTTCATGATTATCATATGGCTAAGATAATGTTTTATGGTTTCGAGATAAGAGCGGTGATGAGGATAATCATCTCCTCAACCTATATCGTTCACCGAACAGATAAATTCCTCCAATAAATCATGGAAACAACGTCACTGCTTCTCCTGGAAACCTTATCACTTGTTTGGTTATCTGGCATATTTCCTCTTTGTCATAAAGAATACACAGAGACAGTATCATAAATAAATAGAAAAAAGAAACAAGCCTTTCCGATGATGTTTCTAAAAGATATAATAGGCGAAGGCCAAGGCAAGCTTTAAAGGTGTGGATATTATAGCAACAATGTTGCTATCAGCATCCTTTCTGTAATTCATTAGTTTCCATGGCTAAAAGAAAATGATAGCTCGCCAATGAATGTTAACCACTGATGGCATTTAAACCTTATCTAGGTACGCATGATCATCTATCACAGGCAGTAAATTAGTGCGATCGAAGAGGATAATCAGTTGCGTTATCTAATCCTAAAAGCGCTTAAAATTTATATTCAACAAGCTTTTAAACATTCACTGATATTTTCTAGTTCTACATGATCATCTATCACAGGGAACAAATCAGTGTGATCAGAGAGGATAATTAGTTGCATTATCTAATCTTAAAAGCGCTTCAAAATTTCTATTCAAAAAGCTTTTAAACATTCTTACACCTTTATCTGTATATGGATTCTAATTCAAACCTTTGCGTAAAAGACAATGTTCAGAATGCACCTTCCTTTTTGTGATTTTATGTCAATGATTTTGGTTTGTCTTCTCCGTCAGAAAGGTTTAACTATGACATAGTCATAGTCCTGGTAAGACAGTAAACTGCTTATTTTTCTCACCCACATAACGATAATGTTGTCTTATACACGGTCTAGTCGTAGTCCTCCATAATCTTCAAGATATGATTGGAGTCATGGCTTTAATAGTAATTTTGAGATTCTTTCCTCATAACATTGCTTACCAAAGTCAATAGTAATTAAAGTCAATAGTTAAATATGATATGCTATCATTGGTTAGGGTTCCGATGAGGTCTTGGTTTCAAACATTCTTTCCACGACTATTAATACAAATCCAAATGGAATGTCACATGCATGATGTTTTGACCCATTATAACTAATGGACATGCATTTATAACCCTTTAATCAGATTTGTTTGGTAACAAGTATTACCCTATTTTGTGATATTCTACGGACGCTCCGATATCATTTGTAATCTACCTCCATGGCTTACCGAAAATCTAGCTGTTAGGCTCCACTAACTTAAAACTTTTCTCTATTATAGTTAGAATTTGACCGTATTTACCAGTACACTAATTTTAGTTATTATATGAACCTTTCCATCTAGGCAATCATACCAATTTTAAATAAAGTTGAACAGCCCCAAACGTGGGTCATTGATGTGGTGTTTGGATTTCTTCAATAAATATTATATGTTGGATTAATATTAAACATACTAGCCTTCCATTCATAACTTGGTTAAGTTGTGGATACGACTCCTCATACCTTAATATCATATGAATGGTTATTATTCTGGCAATTATCTGTACTACTCTTAAGAATGGAATTACATTGAGAGTACTCAACCATACTAATACTCTTATGCATACTCTTCAACAAGATCTCTTCATCACAATTGACGGAATACCCCTTACGCTTAACGAGATTAGTGATTCTAGCTTGTCTGTACCTTGATACCTTCATAGAAGTATGAACATAGATATACTGCAATTGCTATCGTCTAGTTCCTACATGTACTAGAGTTTTTACTTGATGTTAGAATTAACAACTATCTTAACATTATTATATCTCCATCTCAGTGTAATGACTTCCAAGAGACATTACCGAAATCCTTAATATCAACACACTATAATATATTTGTGAATGATTGACACATGCCAATTTCTACCGTGAATGGGTCTTAAAACGGTTGCTGAGAACATGCTTCAACAATTAACTTCATTCTGAAGTTCAACCTGCACAAGAAATCTGTCATTCCATAATATAGATAATTTCAACCATAATATGTATGAGCTAATTGATTTTAATCTCATATGAAGTGAGGACATAACTTGAAACACATACCATGCAAGTAAATCTCATCCGAACACATGGAAACACCTTTAATATCCATGCACATGAAATGCATTCAAATATCCTCAAAAAGATGAAAAACTACTCATAAGAAAATGTGAACAGTAACAGAGAGAGTGTAAGAATCCACATACAACCATTCCATGCAATTGACACCAACTAAATCTCGCTTAGAGGGAGGAGCACCACCACCCAGCCATGAATCACCTCTGATTCCCCCCGAACCGAAGGTCTTGACAAGGATCAACTGTCCCCGATTGACCAATGCACTGAGTATTTAATACCCTCTTTCATGATTTAGTTACCATTAGCGGCGTCCCACTTTATGAATTTTTCCATTTGCCTAGGTCTTATCCAGAAGATCTCGTCTTTATCTTCACGACGCTTTTCCACATAAAAGATTTCCTTCATCTCCCACAAAGCTTTTATGTTCAATGGATATCCAATCCATCCAAGCTTATATAGAATCTCATCTAGAAGCTTATCATGAAAAATTCATCTCTATAGCATTCCTCATGGAATTTGGCAAATCATCTCCTCTCTCTTGGTGCTCCACCCTCCAAGTTATTTATTTTATTAATTTATTTAATAATACATTTGCTTTTCATATTACATATCACCTAGCTTTCCTCAACTTAGGTGTAGAATAGTTTAACCCACAAGGGTATCAAACCTAGCTTTCCTTAGCTTAGGTCTACAACCTTTAACACAAAAGGGAGGATATCATAGTTAGCTTTCACTTAGATTAGGTTTACAATAATATAATACCCAAGGGAGGGGTGTTACATTTAAAGTTCAAAGCAATAGGGCCACCCCGAACCGATAGGTGTTTACTATCTAATGGTCCCTCTGCATCCCCACTAACAAACACTATCACAACATTTGATGTAGGGTGCCATCAATATGCATATTTACTTGACATTAGTGACTCCATGAATCGTAAGAAGATGAGATCCCTAATGGACGAAAAAGACTTTGGTCAGAACCTTTGCTCCATCAAAGAGTTGCTTGGTAAACTGCGGTTGAATGGAATTCATACCTTCAAGGACTAAGTCCAACTATCTACATTGTCATGGTAGGAGAAGTGTTTGACAACCATGGTTTTGTGACCTCCTCGTCTATTGATGAAAATATCAAAGAATATTTTCTTAAATCAATCCCTCTAGGAGTTGGTCCCCTAAATTTGGCACTTCCTCCAACCCCCGGGATCAAATCCCTGTTAAAATACACAATGGGAAGCTTAACTATAGTGGAAGGAATCGTAAAGGGAATAAGTGAAAAACCACCTATGGATGCTCTCATTTCTTTGTACAAATACTTCTACCATCATCCCCAAGAACTCTTTAATAATTGAAATAAAATTATTTACGAGATTCTGACCAGCCACTATGGCCCACGTAGCTTTTAACTAAGGAAAACCTCACCAATCGCCCTTTTTACTTGTGGGCCCCACAATCCCATCACTTAATGGATCTCAAGAATAATAAGTATTTTTATCACTGACACTTGATGGTCCCTAGTCCCCAAGTCTCCAAGGCTTAATTAAATTAACGTATGGGATTCTAGACTTTCCTGAGTTTCCTGACTAAAAGTCCATTACAATATTCTGTCAGTTGATGACCCCTCGTCCATCACCTGAATCACTCCTCAGCACTCAATTAAAATAATTTATGTAATTCATACTTTCTGAGCTTTCGAGGCCTCTAGGGTAAGAAATCTATTACGGGATTTCATCAGTAGACGGTCTCAAGCTCTGACAAATGAGAGACTCTTCCAAAACTTAAAAACAGCTAAGTGTTAGCCTTTCTAGTGTTAATATTAGTTTTGATCCTCCCACTCGTCTAGACCTTCTGCACCCTTTGGTCCTTCTGTTTGGTTGTGTGACTCCTTTATGAAAACTCCTCTCCCTTCTTCACCCTCTTCACACCACTCTAATGCTAGTATTGGGAATTTTAAAAATCTTTGTATTGTTAATTAGACAGATTTTACTGAACTGTGTGAAATGAAAATTGCAGAACGACTACTTATGCAATTGGAGAGCTCTCATAGACAAATTTGTCACTCCCATTCACTCTCTACTCAATTTGTCATTAATCAAATAAATATAAAATTACATGAATTTTTTTCATATGCTTGGATATAACATATGAGGACTAATTTTGGGAAAATTAAACTATACTACAACCATTGCAACAAATTATCTAATTTTAATGAAATACATGGTAATCTAACAAACCAAAATTTGAAGAACCAACTCCTTTAGTAAATGATTTTAGCATGTTGGTCAATGACAATGACAATTACGATTTTAGCATGTTGGTCAATGACAATGACAATTACGGATGTGTATACATCATATGTGATCTAAAGTGTCATGGCTTGTGGAAACAGCCCCTTCCATAGTCCTAAAAAAAATCCCTAGTCTTCAGCACAATCTCCAACATGCCCTAGTTAAACATGTATATTATTTAGTATACCATGTTATTTTTTTTTTCTGGATAAAGACTAAATCTATTAAGAAAGGAAAAAATATAGTACAATCAAGCCTGTAAACAGGCAGAGCAGAGAGACAGGGGAACCAGAGGTGAAGGGGACTCAACCTCGTTCCAAAGAGAGACACGGGAATGGGCCTAGATAGCAAGGATTACATATGAAAAAACTGAGCAGAGAAGCTACCCTGAAGGGTTATTTTCTACATACCGACATTTTTTGCCTTTTTTCTTGCTCACTTTTATCCACCCAGTGGATCTTGGCTGACTCGAAACAAGGTGTAGATTATTCTGTTCTGACGGCTGAGCATCCTTCTCAGAGTCTGAAGACGAAGAGAGGTGAGAGCGCTTCTGGGAGATCTGAGAGTTAGAGGGAACCTCCGGAACCGCTGAGGGATCGTCCCTCGGAATTTCCTCACTCTGCATATCAGCTTCAATGTCCTCATCAACCTGCTCATCTGCATCAAATTCGTCCTCCTCCGAGCTCGAGAAGTCTAAGTCGCCCAACGGACGAGGAGGCTCAAATGGATTCCATCTTTTGGGTTTGGGCTTACGGTTCAGATTCTTCTTTTTATCTTTAAACTACGAACATGTACTCTGGAGGTGCCCTGTTTGATGACAATGGCAGCAGTGGAAGGCTGTATTCTCGTAATCTAGTGACTGAGTCCAGTGGAAATCTCCAAACTTGAGGTTAATCTGATCCGGCAGTCCTTTGTTGATATCTATTTCTGCACACAGTCTGCCGTAAGTGAAGAGACCATTGTCCCTTCTGGAGGTATCTGTAGCGAGGTATCGTCCTAAGGAATTTCAAATGGCTAGGAAGACAGTAAAATCCCAGAAATGTGCCGGAAGATTCGGGAGCTTGACCCAAATGGGAAGCTTGGAGATCAATGTTGTAGAAGGGTCGAAATCACGAAACCAGGGGGTAAGAAAAAGCCCAGCCGAACCCCAGAACCAAGGGCCTCCCGTTAAGGCTTTCTGGTAGTCTTCGCTTGAATCAAAAACCACTAGGAAGAAACCTTTTGAACATAGGAGGATTTTGCATTTTTAAGTCCAAGAGGAATGGACCCATTGATAAAGATCTGCTGTGCGAGGCCATAGCCCATTAAATCTGTAGATGAGTGTTGATTCTGCAAAAATCTGATACCGGTTTTCAACCCTAGGATTGGAGAAGCTAATGGAGGGAATTTCCTCTGCTTTGTCAACCAGAAACGGCTTTGGAACGCTGTTTAGCTGAGCTGCCTTAGAAGAAGCCTGAGGTTGGGCAGCGTTTTTGCGTGCTGCGTCTTTGTACGAGAAAGGTGGGGCAGAGGAAGTTTGCCCTGAGGAGCCACCTCTTAAACGGAAAGAAGCCCTAATGGAGGCGTCCTTTTGAATGCTGTAAAAGGAGAGAGAGAGGGGTAGCATAAGTTTCTTACCCTTATAAAGAAGTCTAAGGCAAGAGGAAAGGATCCCCAGCCTGCATTCCAGTTTTTGCAGAAGATCCTGCATAAGATCTGCTGCATGCACCCATAACAATGTTGTTTTACCTGAAAGATTGACTTGGATCTGAAATGCAGGGGATTCTTCAGGCAGATCTGGCTGGTTCAAGAGAGAGAGTTGCTTCAGAGTTGAGCTTGATTGACCCTGCCGCCTGATGATAGCTTGCCCATAGATCTTGGTTTTGTTGAGGATCCACGATCTGCTGGTTTGATTACAGATCTAAGCCACTGACTACCATCTAAGGTCAGGACGCCCGATTCAGAACAGAGCCTTGACCCTGCAAACACAGCTTGGAATAAAATGGGTGAAAAAGAAGCATGAGGACTGGTCGCTATTGATCTTGCCGCAGGGTCGAAAACTTGACAGCGGATCTTGGGTATTCGATGAATGCAGATCTGTAATAACCGCTGATCTGTGACCCCAATGAGCAGATCTGTGACTCCAATGCGCAGATCTGTGACATTGAATCTCTCTGCTTGGATGCCGCTGAAAACCTTCCTCAGAAAATGCTACCCTTCCCATGCACGTATAGAGTTTCGAGCGCCAGGATGGAGTGTGAAGCCTTCAATACCTTTTGCGCTGAAGCTGATAGCCTCTTCCTTTTTCGAAACTACGAACTTCGCTGGCGAGGAGACCCTGAAACAGCAGAAATCTTTGAATCCCTTTGCAAGCAGAAAAACTGTAAAAAAATTCCAGGAATTGGGATCCGAGGAATGGACGGGATGCCAAGTTTCGCGCCAGACTAAAGCCTCTTTAGATGCAGAGAAGGCGTACAGCTCGCTGGGTTGCAGAGATCCGTCCGCCGAATAAACCCTCGACGCCATCGCTTCCCGATGTCTCACTAATAGAATGCTTGTATTTCTTACAAAACAAGTGAAGTGCTTATTTTTCCATTTAGTATACCATGTTATTAGTATTGTTTAAAAAATAATATAAACACAAATGATAAATATTGTTATTTTGAATCAAATATAATACTTTTTAATAAAGAGCATAAAAATATAAGTCTAAAATTATTTAATTTAAATGATAAATGAAAAAATAAAAATTTTATAATTCAGCATAAAAGTTTCAAAACTGAAATAAACCTCATTAAAAATTACAAACATAAAACTATTTGCAACAAAAATGTTTGAATATGAACCAATCATTATAAACAAGATAAAGCAAAGTTTTCAAATGACTCTTACCTCGAATTTTTGCACTACATGGATCAACCACATACTGAGAACTTAGTTTATAGCACAGTTACCAAATTCGACTCGTTCGATTTGGCTGAATTATCATAAAAATTTAATTGTTTCCAAATACGCAACTGATACATGACAAAAACATTAAAGTAATAATAGGAGATGAAAAACTACTTTCTCTTTTGCCTCAACATTAAAAAATATGAATGGGTTGTCGAGAGTGAGCAGTGAGCAAGGTAAGCCAAAGCTCACTCAAATTACAAATAGATTATGCAAATTTCGAAACATATACCTGAATTGTTTGAAGTATATCGGTGATTTTTTTTCCGAATTGAAAAATTAATGGGAATTCGAACTTGGTTACAATGGTTTGCAGTGGTTTCAACTCATGTGATACATGTTTTAAGTGGTTTCAACTCATGTGATACATGTTTTAAGGAATCATTGGCATGTTTTAAGGAATCATTGGCGTTCAAGGAATCATTACCTGCGGGACTCAATTCTGTAATTGTTCACCCCAAAACCTCTGTTAAGTGCACCTTTAAGAAAGTTCACATTGAGATGTACCGACCTCTGTAGCCTTTCTTTATGTGAAATAATAGTTGTAGAGTGACATTGTGAAACTCCCCAAAATAATTGGGCAGGATTGGTGAATGTGAAGGATCGTTATGACAAAGCGATGGGTAATAAAAGCGTATAAACACATCATATTTAATCGTCATATTTATAGGATTTCAGTGGACGATGATCTCTCCTTTATCTCTGTAACATCTAAATAAAACTTGGACTCTACCTCGGCTTGGGAAAAATCATGATGGGCCTATAATATTAGGTCATTTGCTGAACGAAAACATGATCGAATGTCTCACTCTTGACAGTTATTCTTCCGTATTTTGATATGAATTTTCCTTCAAAGAGAAAGTTCTATAAAATAAGAGTAATCGACATTATTCAAGTCAATAAAGTGCGTACAAATTTCGTGGACTACACATCCCCGACAAACATGCCCCACATCTATGAGAACCTGAATATTTTTAGGATTCTCTAGATGTTTTAAATTTCTAAAGCAATAGACTGTTTCAATTTCTATCATAATGCCAAAATGGTTGTTCCTTTATGAATCTAATGCGAAAGTTGGATAACGACCTTGAATTAGGGTCCAACAGGCCATCCCTTCACACATTATTGATGTGTATATGAATTGTGTAGAAAACACTCATATGAATTGCGGGAAAGTGGTTGACTATGGTTGATGATGATTGGTAATTCTTCACCATGGTTGATTTTCATATTGAGAAAATATTTGTCACAATCCAACATTGGACCATGGTTGACCATTATTTATTTCATACTAAGTCAATCTTTGTCACAATGCGATGTTGGACCATGACTGATTTTCATATTAAGAAAATCTTTGTCACAATGTGACATTGGACCATGGTTGACCCAAAATGATTTAATACTAAATTATTAGAAATAAAATCATTTTTTATGATTAAAATATTAACGATAATATCGTATCGGTTGACTTTTTTCTAGGTGTTATTGCAAAAAACATATATGGATTATTTAATACTAACATATTAGCAGTAAAAACCTTCAATGTGGAGTCTGAAGATATGCATAATGAAATCTTCCGAGATTCCTTGAGAAAAAATATACAAAAGTCTTCGCTACAAAGCCCATAAATCTGCACAATGAAAGCTCGAAAGCTTCCTCAGCACAATGGACTTCCTCCGCACTTCCACACATGTGCCTAATTTCACCAAGATTAGCATAAACAAAGCTTCTCCTCAATGATTCAAATATTATTGTGAATATAGGTTCTTTGCATTCCAAAATAATTCAAACATTACCCATTTTACTAGTGATATATGGGAATACACATTTATTACTAAAATATTGTAAACAACAAATATGGATTATTGAATGCTAAAATACTAGTGATAAACACACGGGTGCTTGAAAGCTTCCTCTCAACAGTGGACTTTCTCTACATTTCCACACATATGCTCAATTTCAAAAAAAATTCCATAAAGGTGATCTATTATTCCATTATAAAAACCCTATCCTTCACATTCTTTATATATATATTTTTTGGGATAAACACAATGTCATAGAGAAAACATACTATTTTGGTGAAAACTTGTGGGCTAGTCTAGTCGGTTCTGGTGGGTCCATTGGGGGTGACATTATGCCTGTAATTTGTATTCGGGAGTATAGTAATGACCTTGTGTTTACAAGATGCAATTCTCTTTCTGTTTATGGATCTAAACCAAAATTCAATGCAATGCATCCATTGTGACAAGGACTTGAATTTACGGATCTAAAACAAAACCATTGCTTTAGGAGTTGTACCATATTGAAATATTGAAATATTTACAAGCTTGAATTCAAATAAATATTCCCTAGTTTTGATTGGTGGCCCCTACACGCCATACTCCTCTGTATCCACATTGTTGTTGTGCGGAAGTTCAATGGAAATTTAGCTCGTTGTGTTGACTTTAAGGCATCAATTTTCTATACAATGATTCAATTTTTATAATGTTACAGATTAATGCAATCAAACTATTTAAAAACTATAGTAATCTCTAATTGAGTGTAAACCTTAAGTTATAACATTAAGCTATTAATTAATATGGTTAAATTGAATCAACGTTTGAAGTATTAAGCTTCTCTTTTAGAACAACGACGGTCTCAATTCTTATAGTAAGGGTATGCTCTTTTAGCCTATCTAAACAATGCTATGTATCATAGCTACTCTACTCACACTGAGAAGTCTCTTATCTTTCCTACTACCACTTTATCCACACCCTATTATCAACCCAAACTAGAAAACTCATGCTAACTATATTCTTTGTACAAAAGGTTTTGCATGGAGAAAGCATGTATGAAAGAGGATGTGTGGAGGTCACTGTGTAGAAAGATTTGTAAAGGATGCTTGAGCGGCGCTGGCTATGCAAGGGAAAGATATAGGAAACCAGTTGTGCAAAAAAATTTTACAATGCAAAGAGATTTATGTGGAGAGTTTTGTATGGAGAGATTTTCCTTTTATTGTGTGGAGTTTTCTCCACACTCTGCACAATCCTTACTCAATTAAATAGCTATAGCATTAGACATAAAGACTATGTTACATAGAAGTTATAAGTATAGTTTTAACTAGTAATGAGGATAAACTAAAATTTGAAATCATAATGATTTTAATTTGAAAAATATACTAAGTTTTATTAAAATGCCTTCACATAGATTTTGGGTTAAAAAACAATTTTCCCTCATGTTTAATAATTTGAAATATGTTGCTATCTCGAATTTAAAATGTTGTTATCGATGATTTCTGATCGGGGGCCAATTTACATACCATTTTAATAATGGTTATTTTATCAATAAATTATTGTAAGTTATAAATGTAAATATAAATTATAAAACTGAAAATAAGTTTGCATATAAAAACATAAAATTGATATCGAAGATTCTTAATAGAGATTATGGTTGGATGATAAACCGTTGGATTTTCTTCCCTTTTTTGTGGTTTTGTGGTTGGTTTCGACCCCTTGCTCCTTTTTTCATTCTTTTATTTTTTTCATCATATTTAGGGTTGTGTTTCCCTTTCATAATTCTAATCATTTCATAGTTCCTTTCCTAATTTTTATTCTTTTATTCCATTTTATTGTTTTTTTCTATATTATTAGGATTCATGTACATATATTTTCTTAATTAATTTAGTTCATCGTTTTTTTTCTTCGACCTATAGTAAATTTCCCTATTTATTTATTTACTTACTTATTTATTTTATTTTAATTTTATAATTTCAATTTTGTTTGTATTATTTAATAGCTTTCCTATTTTTAGGGTTTTCCTTTTCTAAATTTCACTTTACTATTTCAATCTAAAGTTTTATCTCATTAAATAATAGATAAATTAATTAATTTGGCTTTTTGTTATTTATTTTTTTTTGACTTTTAGTTCATTTCTTTTATTGGTTACTAATTTTATTTTATTTTTTAAATATTTTATTGGTCACTTGTTTAGTTTTCCATTTTATTTTTATTCCTTTTTACTTTGATTCTTTAATATGTTACTATTCTTAAGGATTTTCTTTTATTTTTTCTTTTATTTTATTTATATTTTTTTCGCTGTTTATTTGATTAAATGATAAATAACTAATTAAATAATTTTAAAAAATTATGTATTGTTGGGATAGTCGTTGCATTTTTATGATTAAATAATAGATTAATGATTTAAAATATTTTGACTATTATGATTAGCCATTGCATCTCTACTATAAACAATGTAAACTTTGAAACGGTAACTATAAACTCAAAACGGGAACTCTAGCCCAAAAACCCCAAAAAAACATCAAAAACAGTGCTAAAAAGGAAAAGTGTGTATACTGGAACGATGTTTTTTTTTTAGGTGCCAATTTTGAACGTGTTTTAATAATGGCGGTGACTACGAAATTTACTACAAAATTTTCGTGGAAAATATAGCTTCAAAACGAAAGTGATGCTACTGGAATAACGTTTTTTTTTAGGGTCAATTTTCAAACTTTTTAAAAAATGCTAATAAAACCAATTTTTTATGTCTCAAACAAAGTTAATTTTTAAGGAAAAAACACATTAATGTTTCTGGTAGAATATCATTTTTCTTTCCTAAGTATAAATTTAACATGTTTTCAACCACACCATGTTAGATACAAAAGAAATTGAAATTTTTTTCAACTATAAAATTTAAAAAACCATGACATTATGAACAAAAGTATATTCACTCAATGAAATCCAAAAGTCTTTATTTGTCCCTTCACATTTGTTCCCTTTTTATTTAGAGAAGCACATGTACTGCAAATCCCCATCCTTGTCTTCTTAGGAATACGAACATTATTGAATTCTTTCTTCCATATCTTCACAAAATATTGATATGTAATAAATTGGCCATGTCTCTCAACACTTTCTGCATATTCTTTGTATAAGTTGTAGATTTCTCGTCTTGAAAAATTATCTGGAATATGTATTGTCTCTCTATTTGACATACACTCTCCATACTTTGAAAAGAAATCTTTCATCCATGACATTGCAATATTTGATAATGGCCCAAACTGTCTTTTATAACGTAATAAAATGTGGGATCCTTTTCCAAATTTTCTTGAGTTCTCGAGAGACTAAAATTCCCAATTGAATGAAACATTTTGAAAGCTTTTCTACACAGGTTTAAATAGAATTAGTACAAGAATTGGTTGAGAAATAACACAACTAGGTTAAAATATAGAAAGAATTGAATGGTGGACAAGGAACTTGAGACACATTAAAATAAAAATAAATGTTATATGGAAATGGTTATGTTAATTAATTTTATTAATCCTTTCTATATTAAAAATAGATGAATTGTGAAAATAATTTAATTGAAGCTAGCTACAAACATGCCTCACCTTAGTGAACAGGAAAATAACAATTCAACTAAACTTTATTGATTAATAAACATTGTACTTTCTAGAATATAATATGATGTTCCTTATTTTTATTAGAATTTAGAAAATTAATAAACGTACATAGAGAATTACAAAATTTTGGAATATGTAATATTCTAAAGAAATAGTTACAAATATTTACAAATTATTGTATTTCAAAGATATTTCGATTTCCAATATACTTATTTTACCTATATGTTATAACACATTTTTAATATATTACTATGTTAGTTTTATTATTGAACTCAATAAATTATTTAATATACATAGATTCTAATTAATAATTAAATATTTGACTTATTCAAATTTTTATACATTTCTTATATATGTTCATAATAATAATTTCTTATATATTTAATTTAATTCAAATCTAAATTCTTGACATTATTAACAAATATTTCTTAATTAATTATAATAAAAAATGATTTTATATATGGTTATAACTAACCTCAATAATGTAGAGTTATCACATAAAAAATACTAAAAAAATTGATAGATTAATGTACTATCTATTATAGAAAAGAATAATGATAATTAAAAATCACAATAGCATATACAATATGAAGTAGTAGAAAATAAAAATTTATTCATAAAAAGTGAAATATTGGAATATTAATATACAATTTATATTAATGAATAATTTGTTATAAAAGAAATAAATAAACAAATATATCACATAATATCATAAAATGAATTATATTTCTTATCCCAAAGAGAACCATGATGTATTACATAATGTCATATATCATCTAGGTTGGAAAATGCAAAACCAAATCGCACCCATAAAGGTCAATAAATATTTTTCAAATAACTATTATATTAGTGATTATGCTGAAGAATATGAAGTGTATGAGTACAGAAAGCTAAGGATGAAAATGGAGTATAGAAACATTAATTTTCACTATGTGAATAAGAAGAACAATGAGAATAAAAATCTACTAATATTGTGCTGGTGATTCATTGGTTCCAACATCCTGATTTGTTTGTGTTAATGTTTGCAACAAGGCTGTCGTGCCAACAATTCTAGACGATGAACAAATAAACACTTTAATACATACTATGAACCACACTTTAATACCTACTATGACCCATGACCTACTGCCTTTACTTTGAGATACTCTAAAAAAACATTCACAAGTCTTAGATTCCTAACTAGCTTTATTGCTTCCCTGTTGTCTGAATTTCAACCTCGACAGCCAGCACATTCCTTTGATTATCATGTTCCACTTTCTTTATAACATGGGTTGCTGTGTTGGCTAGCTCTTTAAACTTGGCATATATATCACCTTTGTCGAATTGCCTCATTCTCAGGACAAGAATAAAAGAAATCATGGCTCCAAAAAGCGTCACGGTTGTCATAATGATAAACGAAAGCTGAAAACATTTATGCCCAGTGCATGTAAGCCCGCTCTGAGACGAACAAGTCCCAAGAGCAGTACACTGCTTTTTTTCCTCTTGGTCATAAATGTGCCCCACACCTCTGACAGACAGAAGATAAACTCCCAAGGGGCTCGCAAACGCTCCAAAATTATAAAGAGTGGCATAATACTTGATACCAAATATCTCTGAGATGACTGCATTATTTAGAGGGCACTGAGCTCCCAAACACAGTCCATTTATAATGGACGCTATGTACAGTGAACCTGGAAGTGCGAAAGCTATGAAAATATGTCCAATGCAAGCAATAAGCAAAATTATGGTAAACATCAGTGGCCTAGGAAATTTATACTTCTAGAGAATATCTTACAGGGATTTGTGGGTTTGAGTGGAGCAATCTTCACTCAGATTTACTCTGCAATTTATGGGAATAGTGCCAGTGAATCGCCTGGTCTGATTCTTCTTCTTGGCTACTTACCTAGTGCTGTTTTTCTGATTGTAATGTTGATAGTTTGTCCTACAAAAGAGACAATGGAAAGAAATGAGGTGAAGCGATTCTACCACTTTCTCTATATAGCTCTAGGATTAACTAGGTTTCTTATGCTTCTCATCGTAGTTACCTAAGGCAGGCTACAAAATTGTTGTTGCAATTATCGTGGTTTTCCTTTCGCTTCCTCTTGTAGTGTAGGAATCCATATATGTTAGTAGTCCAGTGTTAAAGGTCAACCAAGGGCTATTATTAATATAGATTCAAACTCCAAGATTTCAAGGATTCGATAATTCAGATTCTTCAATATTTTAAGGAAAATTTATGCTATGGCAGTAACACCCATTTTGATTAGATGTATTATTAGAAAATATAATTGTTTTACTATAGAGTGCTATTTTTGGTAACAAATTCGCTAGCACAATTAGATTAGTAAATAATTTTAATATAGGCTGATTGATGTTTGTTTTTATATGTCTATTGCTGTATATCAACCACATTTACTAATGTGGTTTTACTAGTCTAAGACATGCATGAAATAAATTCGATGATCATGATTGACTATGGTTTTTGTTGTCTAACTATAGTTAAAATTGATCTACGAGAGTTGACCATGGTCAATGAAGGTTGTTGATGGTGGGCAATGGTTAAAGAGGATTGATGAGGTTGACCAAGGTTGGAGAGTGTTTGACAATGGTTCAACAAGGTTGACCATGGTCAATCATTGATAAAACGATATAATTATGTAACATTAATGTGGCAATGTTATGTTAGTGTTGACTATTGTTACATTGGTACATTAATGTTGACCATGTTTGACTATTGTCACACATTGTAAATGTTACAATAATGTTAAAATTATGGTTACATTATTGGTTGAAGAGGATTGATGAGGTCAACCATGGTTGAATAGGGCTGGAAAATGTTGCTTAAGGTAGAGCATGCTTCATTGAAATTGATTTTGGATGACCATGATCGACAATGATTAGCATGGTTGACCAAGGATAATTATGGTTGGTTATGATTGATCTTGGATTACCATAGTTGGCAACAATTCTCGGGATTAATATATGTTGAAGAGGATTGTCCATGGATGACTATGGTCAACCATTGATATAGCAACATATTTATGTTACATTAATCTAACAATGTAACAATAATGTTGAAAATTGTTACATTGTTACATTAATATTGGACATGGTTAATGTTGGATTATTGTCAATGTTAATGTTAAATTTAATGCTACAAAAATGGTTAAATTAACTGTTGAATATGGTTGACGAGGTTGACCATTGTTGAAGAGAGTTGACTATTGTTAATTGAGGCAAACTATGATTGACCTTAGATTATGGTTGGTTATGATTACAATGGTGGATCAAGGACAATGAGGATAAATTATGTTTGACATTGATTAATTATGGTTGGTTATGGTTAACCATGGCTTATCATGGTTGACTAGCGATCAAGAGGATAGAGTATGGTGGAAGAAGCATGACAATGGACATTCATGTCAACCATGGCTAGGCATGGATGGGTATGGTTTCACAATGTTGTCCATGTTTGGCTATGGTTGAGCATGAATGAGCATGGTCACCATGGTTGACCATTGTTTAGCTGGTTTGACCATGCTTGAATGTGGTTGACTAAGGTTGAACTTGGTGACCATGTTTGACTAAGGTTGAAGTTGCTAGATAAAGGTTGAGTATGGTCAACTAAGGGTGACAATGGGAAACTTGTTTGATCATGATTATGTACATTTAACTATAGATGGGTATGGTTGACCATGTGGGCTATGGTTGAATATGATTTATCATTTAGACCACTGAACGATTTTGACAATGGTTGATTATGTTAGGCATGTTGACCATTACCAAGCATCTTTTAACCAAGTTCATCATGGTTGACCATGTAGTGTATGGCTATTTATGGTTAGAAATGGATGAATATGTTAACCACCTTAGACGATTGTTAAACATGGCTGTCCATGGTTAATTAAATAATGTAGATATGGCCATGGTGACAATGGTTGACTATAGTTGAGATGGTTTGATAATGGTTGACTATGGATGATCTTGTCCATGATTGACAATGGCGAGCATGTTTGTCCATTGTTGAGTTTGTTTGACCATCGTTGACTATGGTCACCTATGCTTTGAAGAGGGTTAATTAATGGTTCAAGAGAGTTGATGAGGTTAACCATGGTTAAATAGGGTTAACCAATGGCAGCTAAGGTAGAACATGGTTGACCGAAGTTAACCATTATTTGTTAAGGCAACACATGGTTGAATCAATTTGACAATGGTTGGCCTCGGTTAACTATGATTAACAATGATTATGGTGGTTGACCATGGTTGATGTTACATTAATGTTAATGGTAATCTTAAAAAAAATGTTACAAGAATTGGTTAAGAGGGTTTATGAGTTTCACCATAGTTCAAGAGGGTCAACCATTGTTGATTCAGTAGACAATGGTCAACCTTCATTGATTATGGTTGGTTGTGATTACAATGGTTGAACAAGGATAAAGAGGGTAGACTATGATTGATGTTGGTTGATTATGGTTGAATATGGTTAACCATGGTTGACCTTAGTTGATCATGGTCAACTATAGTTGACCAAGAATGAGGAGGATACAATATGGTGGAGTAAGCATGGCCATAGATTATCGTGTTTACCATGGTTAAGCATGGATGCATATGGTTTGACCATGTTGTCCATGGTTCATTATGGTTGATCATGGATGAGCATGGTCACAATGGTTGACTATTGTTTTGCTCATTTGACCATGCTTTAATCTGGCCAACTTAGGTTGAACTTCGTGACTATGTTTGATCATGGTTGTTAAATTAAATGAATATGGTAAACCTTATGGGCTATGACTAAACATCATTGACATAATTCGCTATAATTAATGTATTACTGTGAATAGTACAACATTGTTAGTATTATTAACATATCAATGTTAACATGTTTTTTGTATATATTATTTACAATAACAACAACAATAATAATAATTATTATTATTCTATGTTGTTATTACTCAATTCTTCTTTCTAACATTAATATTAATAATAACATCAGTAGTAACATTATTATTATAGTATAATAACATCACTACACTTAATATAAAATAAACAATTACATGTAGTAATACTATATATATGTGTGTGTGTGAACCTACTAATGAGGTTCATCTTCAAGATCAGGTTTGAGAATTAGCCATTAAGAAAATAATACTATTTAATAAGAATTAGCCATTAGTAAAATAATATTATTTAATAAAAACTAATGATAACACCTAGTTTTAAGAAATTGTAACCAAAAAAGCGAAAGGTGGGAATTTACTAGATAACTAATATTAATTATGAATTACAAAATTATAAAATTATTAATATTGACAAACTAATTTGGTCATGTTAAAATGGAATTAATTAAAAATTATTAAATGAATATATATAATATATATATATATATATATATATGAAAAAAATGAATAAATAATAACGAATATATAAAACAATTAACAAATGAATTATTAAATGATTGTTATTAATTCTGATTATTTAATATTAAAAAATAAAGAATAAATGAGCGGAAAAAAAAAAAAGAATAAAATGAAAATCACAAAGAAAGGGCAGGAACCTAACTCTTACTCAATTTCCAACGATCATCCCTATTGAGATTATTGGTATGTTTCTCAATTTCAATAACTTCTTTCAACTTACTATGGTGGAAATGCTCAATATTTGCAATAACCTTAGAATCTTCAAAGCAGACATGGTGCTTTGTTTTCTCTGCATGTTCAACAATAGCTCAGGAGCAAGAACGCTTATCCCTGATGTCTGCATCATGTTCTCGAATTATCATATTAATGGAGCGATGACTCTATCCAATTTAGGTAATCCCACATGATACGGGGATTGAATAAACCCCTTTCATGTTCTTGGGGTTCATAAGGTCCTTAAAAAATCTAAGCGAGCTCCTAATAGTATTAAGGGGCTTGAAGGTAACAAAGATATTATTCTTCTTAAGAACACAAGAAATTTAATTTGTGGTTCATGGATGAATGGAAGAAGAACAATTGAAGAATTCTCATCATGAAATTTGTTAATCAAAGGGGCTTTACTATATTTTTGAGCCAGAAGACCTCAATGTCTATTATAGCCCTTTTTCTTAAAAACATTTAGAAGTTGGGATTTCTCATCCTCTAGGTGGTTTTCATCTGAGGCCTTCAGCGCACCAGTAGCAAGGGTGTTTAGAAAACCATATTTTTGCGCTGAGAAATGGTGAGAGTTGGCATGAAGATACTGTTCAGTCTGAGTCCTCTTGTGAAACACCTGGTGGGACATGGAACCATCCTCCAGGTGTTTCACAAGAAGACTCATAGTGAAGAGTATCTTCATGCCAACTCTCACATTTTCCCAGCACAAAAATTTGGTGTTCTAAACGCCCTTGCTACTTGTGTGCTGAGGGTCTCAAATGAAAACCACCTAGAGGACAAGAAATCCCACCTTCTAGATATTTTTGAGAAAAAATGCTATAGTGAACATCGAGGTTTTTTGGAATTTTCAAAATCCAATAAAGGCCCTTCGATTTGGAAATATCATGATGAGCATTGTTCAAATGCTAATCTTCCATTCATCCATTGAACCGTAGATCATATTGCTCGCGTTCTTAAGAGGAATAATGTCTTTGCTTCCTTCGAGCCCTTTCATGCTATTAGGAGCTCTCTTAGATCTGTTAAGGATCCTGTAAACACTAAGGACATGAAAGTAGTTTATTCAATCCCTTGCTCGTGTGGGATTCCCTATATTGGAGAGACTGTTCACTCCACTAATATGATAATTCGAGTACATGTTGCATACATCAGGCATAACCATTCCTGCTCCTCAACTATTGTTGAACATGTGGAGAAAACTAAGTACCATGTCTGTATTGAATATTCTAAGGTCATTGTGGAGATTAATCATTTCCACCATATGAAGTTGAGAGAGGCTATTAAAATTGAGAAACAGACAAATAATTCCAATAAAAATGATGGTTGGAAATTGACTATGTGTTGGGTTCCTTCCCTTTCTTTTTGATTTTCATTTTTTTGTTTCTTTACTTTAATAGTAATAGTCATAATAATAATAATAATAATTTACTAATTCTATTTCTTATTTTATTTTATTTATTCAGTTATAATAAATATTTTCATTTAATAATTTTTAAACTAATTCAATTTTAACCATTTTAACAATATAATTTAATTATTTTATAATTAATAATTAATATTAATTATCTAGTAAATTTTGACCTTTGACTAATTTGGTTACAATTTCTTAACTAAAAATGGTTATGGTTAGTTTTTTATGAAATAATACTCTTAGCTTTTACAGAACGCGATGCATTTCATTGCTATTTAATCCCAATTATTGATATGTTTCTTTCACCCCGGCTCTAAAGATGAACCTCATCAGTAGGTTCAAATGTCCACCAGAAAAGCATTCTACATGATTAATCTGAAAAAAGCCTCAATTTTTTTAATATTATATTAATAATGTCATTAATAGTATATGAGTGTTATTAATGTAACATAATTAATTCTATTATTGAAATCATAATAATAATAATGCCTAGTCTAACTAATAAAATAATTAGTTTTTTTGGTTGAAATCTTGCAACACAATTTCTAGTAACATTATGATTTATTGTTGTTTAAAATGCACTTTTGAATGTATAAATAGATTCAACATGCTAAAAAATTCTTGAGGCACTCGAACTTTGTAAATTAAACAACTTAAACCTATGAATCTCAAAAATTAATATTGTATCCTCAATATCCTCAATAAAATTAACTAGAAAAAAATTCCTGAAAAAAAAAAAAAAAAAATTCATCTATTAATTAAAATATATATTAATAATAATATTAATGTTATTTTACTAACATTATTAATATTGATATTTTTAATAATATAATTTCGTATTAAATTTTTTATTAATATGGTAACTTGATAATAATAATAAAATAATAATTAATATCAACCTTAAAAATATTTAATGTTACTATTAAAAACTAATACAATAAATTAATTTTAGTGTTAACAAAAATAATAATTTAATGGCATAACTAATTCTTTTCTTTGATTAAGTGGATTCATTTGTTGACTATTTTATCATTTATCCGATTATTATATTTTATTAATAATCCATTTCCTCATTATTGTATTCCAGTTTGTTGGGCAGCTAAGGAACCACAAACACAACTAGCTGCGAAGAGAAAGTGTATGTTTTGTATGTATGTTTTCACAACTTGTTATTATTGTGTTTGTATGTATGTTTTCACAACTTGTTATTATTGTGAATGTATTTTTCTAGATGTCTATATTGTATGAAGATTTATAATTGTCTAATATTTAATATTTTAGCTGCCTCATTAAGGACAAAAGAAAGTCTTGAATGATCGAAAAATAGTGCCATATGATTCATCAAATAATATAAGTACTATTAATGGAAATTTGAATGTTGATATCATTCTTCAATATTAAAGAATAAGTAAACGTTTAAAAATATAATTAGTTTAGGATGACCAAGTTTTAAAACAAAATCGAATGATAGATTGATAGAAATACCCAAAATTATAAATTTAGAATGATAGATGGATATAAATAGTTAGAATTATAAATTTAGAACGGAATCAAATGTTAGATTGATAGAAATAGTCAAAATTATAAGTATCCAAAACATGGGTAGGTAAAATGTTATCCATGAGAGCCTGGACTAAACCATGGTTAGAAACAATTCATGAAAAAGCCAAAAATAATAATTATAAAACTCAACGTGATATTGGAAGTTGATTAGAAAGGATGAATAAAGACTAGCGACGATGTTTGAGGACGAAGAGCTAGTGTTTCAATCTTCTGCAAGTGTTGAACTCTATGGAGGGGCGCAAAGGGAGGAGCTCCACTCCCTCCTACAGGCAGGCCATGGCCAGCCGAAGTAAGAAACCAATAGAAACTGCCAGAGGTCCTTCAGGAAAAGGGAAAAGAAACAAGGAAGAGGAACAATATTTAACCAAAACAAGGGAGGACAATAGAACAAAATAAAATGAGGAAGAAGACAAGAAATAGGGAGTAGAAAACAAAGCGCAAAAGGGGCCATGTCAACACAAGGCTGAGGTTACACCCAGAGTAGTTTTAATGATCATGTTCTGCAGGCGCATAGGGACGACATGCCGACCTATGCCATCATTTGTAAATTCATGGGATTATGGCCCACTGAAAAGGCACAAGCATTGATTAAATACCACTGGAAACGAAAAGGAAGCGTAGACCTACATCTTGGGTCAAAGGGTTTCTTCATTGTGGTCTTTACAAATATTGAGGACAAAGAGAGGGTGTTTGAAGGAGGGCCCTACTTTTATGCAGTTGCAAGCCTCTACATGCAGCCGTGGATGATGAATTTTGTCCCGGAGTGAGAGGCTTTCACTTCGGTCCCAGTCTAGGTAAGACTTTACTCACTATCTCTTCATTACTAGCAAACATAATCATTATCTACCATAGGAAAAAAATTAGGGTGTTTTGTTAAAGCTTCTGAGGCCACTAAAAGGGGAAAATATACTTCCTTCGCATGAATATGTGTGGAGATGGATCTCTTTGGAGCTCTACCAGATGAGGTCATCTTGGAAGTTTTTGATGAAGAATGGGTGCAAACAGTAGATTATGAACATATTCCTTTCAGATGTTACAAGTGCCATGAGCATGGGAACCTATTTAGAGACTGCCCTCTTAGTAAAATAGAGAACAAAAGTAAATCTACCACAGTGAAAGACACTAAACACTTTCACAAAGTGGGATATAAAGGAAAAGTGGGCAAAAGGGGGCCAAAGCAACATCAAACAGAAAGGAAACAAGCTAGTTTGAACAGGTTCTTAGTACTCGAAGAAGAGGAAGAAACAACAAAGGTAGATCAGGTAATGGAAGGAAGCCCAGGGGAGAATGAGAAAGAAGAAGATAGTGAACAAACATAGGATATTAATAAACATAAAGAGACTATGCTGAGCGATGGAGTACTAGAAATGGACCAAGAAATGACCTAGAGTGAGATGGAAATGGAGGACCATGAACTGCAGAAGATTCTTGATAGAGAACACCTAGATCTGGAACGGTTCTTGAAACAGGGGAGCATAGGAGGGGTAGACTCACTACCTCAAGAAGATTTCAACATTGTACAATAGCTGTTCCTATGGAAAACTCAGTCTAAAGGGTTGGAAAGGTAAAGAAACATTGAAAGGTAGGGCAACGAAGGTGTAAAAACTATGAAAACCACAACAAGATTAGCTCCTCGAAACCCAGGAAAGAAAAGAGGTAGAAAATTGTAGAATGAGTTATTGATGAAATGTGGAAAGCTAATGATAGATACAAGTAAGATGAAAGACCTAACCAGCTACTCCTTTACAAATCTTTGATAATGAGGTTCACATCTTGGAATATCAGAGGTCTAGGTAGTAAAAGAAAACAAAGAATACTTAGAAATAGAATGAAACAAGAAGCTCGGGATATGATCTCTATCCAGGATACTAAATGTTCCATTCAAAAAATAAAAGAAATTCACAGCAAATGCCTCAATAAATTTGAGTTTCTAGAAGTCAAAGCAGATAATACAATAGGAGGCATACTCACTCTTTGGAACCCCCAAAAGATTGGCACAATAGATGCTGAGGCATCTAGGAATTATTTATTAGTGGTTATTCAGCCTGTGGGAGATAAAGAGACTTATTTGGTCACGAATGTTTATGGCCCGCAAAGACTCGATGATAAAATCAGGTTTCTAGATTCTCTTGTGGAACTAAGAGATAGACATGGAGGAGTACCATGGATCGTGGGTGGAGACTTCAACATGATCAAATCACTTTCGGAGAAAAAAGGGGGAACTGGAACTTTAATCAAAGACTCTATAGCATTTTAAAATTTTATAGATAATATGAAGCTAGTTGACACTAATATGAGTAATGGTATCTTTACATGGAACACTAAAAGAGGAGGAGAGTCTCAAGCAGTGTCAAAGTTAGATAGATTCATAATCTCAGAGGACCTTATGCTCACCGATAAGGAAATGATAGTGAGAATTCTCCCCTTTGGAGGCTTCGACCATTGGCTTGTACAAATTGAGGTTCAAGGCATTGGTACCCCCAAGAATAAGTGTTTTTTCCAGATTTCATCAGCAACATTGCGAAATGGTGGAGAAAAGATTTGCATATTCAGGGTACAAGAATGTTTCTGCTACACAAAAGACTAAAGCACATCAAGCTCAGACTCAAATACTGGAGCAAAAATGAATTTCGCAATATTTTTAAAGCGAAAAAATTTGTTGAAGGCAAAATGTAGGAACTCAATCAAGCCCTTATCATGGATGGCTCTAATAGAATAAAAAATGATCAAGTCACCAAACATCATCAAGACTGGGAGAACTTATGTAAAGAAGAGGAAATATTTTGGAGAAAAAAATCTAGAGTTCAATGGATAAAATAAGGGGAGCGAAACACTAGATTTTTCCACAGATCCACTATGGCAAATAGATCTCATAACAGGATCTCTTCGATGAAGGATGAGGGAGGTCATCTAGTTAATTCTCATGAATATATACAAACTGTGTTAGTTCATCACTTTCGAGGTATAGGAAAGGAAACCATTTTAGACAGAGATCATTTTATCAGGGACTTAACAAGGCATGTACCTAGGCTAGTAACAAGAGAGGATAATTTCAATCTTAATAGGCCAGTGACTGAAGAGGAGGTTAATGAGGTCATCAAAGAAATGTAGAATGGTAAAGCGCCAGGCCCTGATGGTTTCAATGTGGATTTCTTTAAAGCTTGTTGGAACATTGTTAAACAAGATATTCTGAATGTAGTGGAGGATTCCAGGATGAATAGGACCATTTTTATTGTGCTCAATACTTCCTTCATCTCCTTGATCCCAAAACAGGACAATGCTCAGACTCCAGACAGGTTTAGACCCATAGCTTTGTGCAATGTGGTGTACAAGATAATATCCAAAGTTGTTTCCAAGAGACTCAAACCCCTTCTTCCTAATCTAGTTTCTATGGAGCAATCAAGTTATGTGGAGGGTAGACAAATTCTCAATAACATCATTCAAGTGCATGAGGTGGTGCATTCATTATTAGCCAATAGGAAGGCCGGAATGATCATGCAATAGGACCTAGCCAAAGCTTACGATAAGTTGAATTGGACCTATATCAGGAAGGTCCTTCTAGCCTTTGGATTTGATCATAACTGGGTAAGATGGGTTATGGCCCTAGTAGCTTCATCTAGATTTTCAATTCTGGTTAATGGTTCTCCTTCCAAGATTTTTACTCCTAAAGAGGCCTTAGGCAAGGAGATCCTCTCTCTCCCTTTCTCTCTATCCTCGTGATGGAAGGACTTGGTTGGTCTATCAAGCATGTGAAAGAAGTTGGTAACATCAAGGGTCTTCAACTTTCTGAGATTGGGGAGGCTTTGACCCATCAACAATTTGTTGATGATACTATGCTGCAGGGAATCCCCACAATTAAAGAAGCACTAGCTTATTAACAAATCCTGTGTGACTTTGTGATGGCTACAGGTATGGAATTAAATCTCTCCAATTCTAATATTTTTTTTTTCAATACTAATATTACTATTCAGAGGAATAGCTCTAGATTTTTTGGCTTTCAAAAGGATGTCCTTCCTTCCAAATACTTGGGAGTTCCTCTAACTAATAAACCTTTGCAGAAGAGCATCTGGGAGCCGGTGATTAATAAAAGGCAAGATAAAATTAGGAAATGGACTATTATATCTTTAAACTTGGTAGGGCAGTTGGTGCTTACAAAAGCTATACTTCAATCAATCCCTGTCTTCATGCATTCAGCCGTTCCAACTCGAAAAGGAGTTTTGAAACAATTTAGAACCATTCAGAGAGACTTTCTTTGGGGTAAGGGGGAGGAGAGAAAGAAATGGGCCTTGATAGCCTGGGATAAGATTTGAAAACCTAAAAACCATGGGGGTCTTGGGTTGGATGATCTAGAAGTACTAAGCAAATTTTTAGGGGAAAAATTATGGTGGCGTTGGACAAAAGATCTAAAGGCTTTGTGGGCTAGTATTTTGAAAGAAAAATATGCCAACACTTGGCGAGATAATTCTCACATAAGGATGACTGGCATCATAAAAGGTTGCTACATTTGGAATAAGACCTAGGAGAATAGAGGCTTAATACAAGAAAATAGCTTCTGGGAAATCAGAGAGGGTGATCTCGCTTTGTTTTGGGAGGATAAATGGCAACAACAACCTACACTATTAAGAGAGGACTTTCTCGACCTCAAGAAATAAAATGATACCAAAGGGTTACTTAGGGTAAAATGTTTTTGGTATCAAACTAATAGTGAAGGAAAATGAAGAACCTAGAAGAATATAGACTATAGGGATGATAGCCCCTTGAAAGCAAAGTTGAGGCACTTCTAACAATGTTGGACCAAAGGAAAATTTTAGTTTCAGAGGGGCGTGACAAACTTAGATGGGAAAACAATAATGAAGGTACCTTCAATCCTAAGGAGGCAAAGTGCATAATCCTTGAGTTGGACTCTAATGTGCTAGACAAGGTTTGGTAGAACCTATGGTGGCTGGTACATCATAAGAAAATTCTGACTTCAGAAAAGATTGGGAAGCGGGGTGTTTTGGGACCCTCTAGATGCTAGCTCTGTGAAGCCCAAGAGGAAACAATGGAGCACCTTCTCAATAATTTCATTTTCACCTCCAAGTTGTGGGATACTTTTGCCACAATTTTCCAACAAACAGACAGGGACAAAGGAAGTATTATCAATAACCTAAATAATTGGAGAAGAAACTTCCCTAATTATGAGTTTCTTCGCTCAGCTTGAGCTTTAACTCCAAGCTTCATAATATGGAATGTCTGGAAAGAAAGGAACAAAAAAATCTTCAAAAATGAAAAAATTTCCTCCCAACGCATTGTTGAGTAGATATTAAGATAGATTAAGGAGACATTAGGTACTTTGGTGCGAACTTCCCCAAAGAATCCACCTTCAGAAGCTGAAATGCAAATACTTCTTCAATTGGGTATGTAGGGGCTTATACTACAGGGCAAGGATAGGAAGGTAATGAAACTAGACAATAAGTAGGATTACTGGCATCCTCCCCATCAAGGTTTTTTGAAATACAACATTGATGGGGCGTCAAAAGGAAACCTGGGTATTGCTGGTTTTGGAGGGGTGTTAAGGGATGAAAATGGCTACATCGTTTTTATTTTACATTGCTATTTAGGAAGAGCTACTAACAATATCGTGGAATTAATGGCACTTGAGGAATGTTTAGTATTTCTGAAGTAGGATAATCTCTAGAATATAATAATTGAAGATGATTATGAGTTCATCATTAACTCAGTCAAGAGAATCTATTGTGGTATGGAGCCGGAAAATGTCTCAAAGCACTGCAGGTTGCTTTAGGTCTTTCAAAGGATTCAGTTTCACCTCCTATGCTTACGTACCATGAGTTTTACTCATGTGTGAAGGACAAAAAATAAATTGGCAGACATTTTGGCCAATCAAGGGGTGCTCTATTCCAAAAGCAGGGTGAAGCTAAGGTGGCAAGAGATACCTCAAAATAGATTAAGGGAGCATTGTCTCGATCAGGTGGATGAGGACAAAATAATGTTTTGAAACAGAGCCACATAGACAAGGTCTAGTTGATTTGGATTCATTATGAAGTGTTATTTCAGAACAGAGATCATATTTGGGATGTAGGTCTTTGTCTGCCTCCTCAACCCAGGTAAGTGCATACCCAGAAATATCAAGTGGAAGTTGCTCTGTAGATGATGTTTCTCGGATGGACGACTGGATGGATGGATTTTCATCTTCCTTTGGTTCGTGTGCCCGAGGATTTGGGATGGTGCGAGGGGCCAGAGTCTAGGCTTTCTTAGGAGACTCAAAACCCTTGCATTACTTTCTATGGTGGCAATACCGCTCTCAGGGTTGTTTCTGGTCTTTTACATGCCCTTCAAGCTGGAAGTGGTATTTCAGAGTTGGGAACGATTCCACTCACCACGCAACACGTGTCCAAGGGAGGGGAGAGAATACTGCCCTCATTATGCTATAGTTCTCGGTGCTTTTGGCTCATAAGATATGATCCTTAGCCGTAGGATCAAGCAAGGTGAATCCATGGTTAAGAATACGCGTGCATGTTTGTGGGTCCAAGTCGTTTATCGCGCAATAATTCTCCATGCTTTTAGGTCATGCGATATTATCCTCCACTGCTGTATCTGGCAAGGAGAATTCATGGTCAAGGAAAAGTATGCAGGTTGGTGGGTCAGGGTATATTTTTTGTGCATGTTGGTGGGTCTGAGTCTTTTGATCTTTCATGAAATGTTTATTTTAAGATTTGAGTTACTATGAGTCTATCGTTTGGGTCTTTAGGACTTAGTTGGTGAAGCTTTTACCTTGGACTAAGGGTCTTAGCCTGCGGTTGGTTTTATTTTATGTAATTTTACCCTTTGAATATTTTGAATAGAAGGCATGACTCTTTCATTAGAAAAAAACAAAAGAAATGGAAGTTGATTAAACAATTATATAACATAATCAAACAAGATGGGCTGCGTGGCAGCTAGTCCCTACCCTAAGCTATTATTGGCCATCCAAAAACTAAAAAAACTAGAGTTTTCTTTAGAATAGTTTAAGAAAAAAAATCATATTCAAAATCTGCAGGGAAGCTGCAAGAAACACTTGGTAACTTGAAAACAGAAAACAAGAAATTGAAGGCAGAATCTAAAAATGTGGTCAAGAATATCATTCCATGCAAAACGGAGTGAAAGACAATGAAGAGGAGAAAATAACCTGAGAACAGAAACTGTAGTCATCAATTCCAAGGTTGAATCTTGAATGTTTCAAATTAAAAACCTCCAGTTACTGTTCTGTGAATATACAAGTGGAGAATTAAACACTTGAAGAGAATTTACAACTACTTCTAGATGAATTTGGTACCATTGAGGACATCTTGGACCTGTTGCGCCATTGAGGATAACTTGGACCTGTTGTAGAACAATTGTCTGCTTTTGATGACAACAGCGTCCGCAAGAATGATGCATCAAAAACTGTAATTGTAGTTCAAAAACAACGACATAGTAAAGCTTGGAAGTAAAAAAACCAACATTCAAACTAAAAAAGCCATGTCACAAGTCAACGGTGTTGGGTTAATTTCCACCATTAAGTTAAAAATTCGTCGAAATCCAAGAGATTTTTAACCAATATTACTAACCCCTATTCTATTCTCTTTCTTCATTTAAAGAAGAATTAAACACATTTATATAACCACGATCTTGAGAAACAGTAGAAAAACCACTAAAGACATTATAATAATAACTATGCATGTTTTGTAACATGTTAAAAACATGAAAACATTCTCTTCTAAGTTGGGTGTTTTTATATCACACATGAACACATGTCCAAGAATTCTCTTCTCCGCCGACTTTTTTTATATCGGACATGAATGCATAACTTGACGCATCAACACATATTTGAATGATGTGAAAGAAATAATACCCATAATTTCCTTACTCATAGATATTTCTAGGTCTATGATATGCAAATTTCACAACCCTGAGATTCTAATGCAGATATGTGGAGACATACTCTAGATCGAGTGCTTTGTTGAGTTCCAAGGATCCTTTGATTTCTATGTTTATGAACTTATATTAAGTAGTCGAGGCTATATCGACATTAAAATAATAACTATGCATGTTTTGTAACACGTTAAACACATGAAAACATTCTCTTCTAGCTTGGGTGTTTTCATATCACACATGAACACATATCCAAGCATTCTCTTCTCAGTAGGCGTTTTTTATATTGGACATGAACGCATATCCTCACGCATCAACAAATATTTGAATGATGTGAAATAAATAATACCCATAATCACCTTATTCGTAGATATTTCTAGGTCTACGATATGCAAATTTCACAACCCTGAGATTCTAAAATGGAACAGACGGTAATCACTGCCAGTAATAAAAATAAAATTAAAATAGTAAAGTAATTCATGTTATAATATATTGGAAAACACCACGTGCATTGCATGCAAGCCATGTGCTTGTGTGTGGCATTATCATACTCTCTAGACTCCCCACATACATTACATGTGTTCACCTATGTAAAATATATGTTGGATAACCTAGGTGTGATAACGGAACCAAATTTTGAGCTTTCAGACTTATGCCATCAATGCAATCAAATCAAGTTTATGGACGTGAGCCTCAGCCTGCCTTGCATCTTGTTTTGCCTTCGCTCCCCTTTCCTCTTGCTCCCGATGGCTCTCTACATCCGCCATTAACTCCAGCAACCCCCTTTTCGTTTTTGCTATTTGTCGAAGGGTTTCGTTTAGCCACCTGATTGAGATACTCACCTCTTGAGGAAGGATTACTGCTCATCTAGACAGGTGGCAACCTCTTCCTCAGTCAATCTCAGGGTCTCATGCAATGATGTCTTGCATTCCTTTCATCAGCAAAATTTTTGTTGAAGTTCTCGATAGCAGTAGAACTTTCTGTGGCTTGGGTGGTCATAGATGCATATCCAGTTCCTAGGCCCGTAGCATACCTTCCTATTCGAGAGTCGTAGCTTCTTCTAGTTGTTAAACTTGTTGATTCAGTTGGTCTCCATTGCTAAGGTTACTGTGTTGATTTATGATGGTTCTACCTCTAGTACTTATACAGTATAGTAAGGAAAAAATGGAGATCTTATTCTTGCCAAGGACGATTTGAACACTTACTTGAATTTGTTGTCTTTGTGAATAGTTTTCCGAATTTATCGTCTTTGTGTCTTTTGGAGTATGTGCCTTCTATAGTATGGTGGTTCCCAAGTCATCCTCTCACCATTTGTTTCTAGGTAGGCAGGTACACTCTGCACTCTGTCTATTTACTCGGGTGACTCGGCTTCAATCCCCAACAATGGCGATTCATTTATTTTTCTATTATGTGATATGCTTATCTTTTGTTGACAAGAACAATCAATTTCAATTTCATCCTATTTTGCTGAATGCAATTTTGTTTAGTAATCAACTCTCATTGTTAGATTTTCTTTCTGTTATCAAAGTGATTTCGACTCAATATATTGCACATTAAAAGGCATATTTTTATAGTCGAACTTTTGGATTAGTTACCAATTATGTTCTTTCTCTCATAAATATAAGTATAAAGGATAATGAATGGAAATCTCTATATTGAATTGATATATTGCATAACTAAGATCAAATTTCTAATGAAATAAAATTGGGTATCAAACATGTACCAGGTTGTTGTTTAGCAGAGAAATTTCCAAAGAGACGATTGCAAAATAATAACAACGTTTAAGTGTATTCTTATATTGTTTCAGTAAAGAATTTTAAGATTGCATACTCTTCGCTAATTGTAGGGTTGTTTTGCAGTTTTACCTAGACGAAATCATAGGAAGGTATGAATATGACCAATCTTTTATTGTTTCTCTCGCTCCAAGCGCGCATCCTTGAGTCGTCCACCGACTATTGATTGTTTCTCTGGCTCCAAGCTCGCATCCCTGAGCACATATGAAAAGGGGTAAGTTGTTATTCCTCCATAAATCCTGATAGGTAACTTACATTGGATGGAGCTACTTCTGAACCTTAAATGGCATAACAAATAAAATCAATACATAATACATATTTGTGCTAATACATAATACTTGTTTGTACTAATAGTATAATCATTAAATGCATACTCAATTGCTTGCTCTTGCTTCCTCTCCTTGCTTACTCTCCTTGCATGTACTAAGAACCTACCTATAGAAAGAAGTTGAGCATATTATCATTTTTCTCTTGCTTCTTCCTTCATGTAGGTGAAAGTACGAAGAACCTACCTACAGAAAAGGCCAAGTGAGGGAAGCAAACTTAAGAACTACTAAGAGGATTTCAAGGACTAAGAGTCCAACACACTGTAACCTGCCTGGCCACCCCACGACACAAACATGCACTCCCACGATGTGGCTACATATGTGCTGGCGATTTCATGCACTCCGACCATGTGCCTATAGATGTGTTGTGCAACCACCATGTGGTGTAGCCAGTGAGGTGCTATGTCCTGTTGCTTATACAACAATTCTTGAGCTAACATTTAATTCCCTAGATTTAGTGACAACATTAGTTTAGGTAGTATTTTATGAGGTTGAAAACAAACAAAAAAATTATAACCTATTATTTTAGCTTCAGATTAGCTTCGGCACTTGGGAAGAAGCCAAATAACATGATAAACCAATATGCGTCTAAAAACTTTGTTTATAGTTGATGAGCAGGGACCAAAAACAAGTGAATTAACACTAAACTACTCCTTTCCGATTCCTATAGTCCCATGCGAGGATGACAGGGACTAATAATAGATAGATAGGGAAGTTTATTAGTAAAATAATGAGCCTTTAGCAATACATAATAGTGTAATAAATTAATAAAAAATATGGAAAATATTTTTTAGAAAGATAATCACTTATAGTAAATTATATTTAGACACAATTTTCAAAGGAGCTATAATATATTAATAATATTTTTTTCAATTTAATAAAAAATAGAAAGGAAAAATAAAATAATAATAATATTATAATAAATTTAAGCTAGATATAATATAAATTAGTTAAATGTCCAATAATAATAAAATAAAATTTTTTTATTTTATTATCGAAAAATAAATTAATATAGAGAATACAAATTTGACTTGATGAGACTAAATTTAAAGAATAGATCAAACATTTAGATTGGAAGGCCTTAAAAGAAGTGGTTAAAAATAATAAAATTAAAATATAAGCATAGTTTTAGGGAAAGGAGTAGGGTAAAGGGAGGGATAAGGGGTTTCTAAGAAGTACTAAGTTTGCAGACTTTTTCTCTATTGAATTTATTAGGGTGTTTCTCTATCTCAATGGCTTTATGAATGAGTCAGGTTGACTAGAAAGGTGTAGAACAAAGATATTTGGTCTAGTCAAAGTTGTTGAGGTTGGTGTTTTGGTTTTGAAGGAATGTTATATAAAATTTTACCTCAAAACCTTATTTTGGATTTTGTTGACTATATTATCCTTGAAAATAGATTAAAAATACCTATCTGTTTGACCAATATACAACTTACTGCATGAACAAGGAATTTGGTAAACCAGAAGAACTAAAAATACATCCATCTTATTTTTAGAAAACCTAAATAATCACTAGAGAATTTTGCAAAGTTTAAATAAAGTATTAATATCTTCTTTTGATAAAAATATAGAAATTCAACTAGTAGTTCCTTTCGTGAACGTTTCATTGGTGGAATATTATTTTTTTATTGATTCATCCTGCTATCGTAGAAAATGAGGAACAATGATTATTCAATTATAATATTTTATTAGTCCCTGCCCTTCGGGCTGGCAGGGACTATAGTAATCGATTTTGGTCGGTCGCATTAGTTTGACACGATAATCGATATGCTAATTGGAGCTTAAAGCAAAGTTTCTGGAAAGAAAATATCAACCAATCCAATACTTTATGTTTTTAACCAATCAACGTAATCTCTGTCTTATTTGGCCTCAAATCGAGCTATACAGGCTAAAAAGTTAGGACAAAGTTGGGAGAAGTACAAGTAGTTAGACGAACTTGACACCTTCACAAAGTAATGCTATCTTTGCCTTAGCATTAATTTGCTAACATTTAATGTTAAAGTATATCACTGAACTAGAACTAGTTTATAAGTAGTTGAAGTTGCCACTTGTTTCCATCGGTTATTGCATGTTGCATGCTTCGGTGTCTTCATGTTGATTCAGTGTCTTCATGTTCTGATTCGATGTGTGCACGTTCATGTTCAGTTGAACTTAGTATTTAAGAGCTGGCTTCTCTGGCTTCTGAAGAGTGAAGCGAAGTGCACCTGATCCTGCCAGCTCCAACACATGTGGATTCCCTTCCAGTTAGCCCAGCGACAGCAGCGACAGTAGAGGTTCTTGCTGCAGGCGTAACTATGCCTTCAGCCGATATGCAATCAACCAATATGCAAGGTACTCAGAGAAAACACCATCTGCAATAAATATTTTCAAAGACTTATATGACAGATAAACAGTTTTCCAGGAAATAAAAACGCTTATGGCCTGATAATTATTAGAAGTACTGAAAGCTCTTTGGCCTAATCTAGTTTGTGAATATCTAAACAATTTAGAAAATATCTATATATGAAATGCTATTATACATTTACAATGATTTTGATTTTTTACAAGGCCTGATAATTATTAGAAGTACTGAAAGCTCTTTGGCCTACTCTAGTTTGTGAATATGTAAACAATTTAGAAAATATCTATGTATGAAATGCTATTGTACATTTACAATGATTTTGATTTTTTACAATGATTTTGATTTCGTACTGTTTGTTTCCTTGCTTTCAGCTGGCTTGAAATCGTAGTGCCCCTCTGAGTAGCAGTGGCGTGTTGAGCATTAATTTTAATAGCGTAGCTCTGTTTATTTCCCCAGACTATCCCGCCCCATGCTTTTTGTTCTCCCCTGACAACAATACTCTGTTCCTGGAACTGCTGGAATCAAAACGAAAAGATTAAGAGATTGAGATCCCCTGCTTGAATCAAAATATTCCAAAAATTAACCAACACAATAAATATAAGTCAAACAACACAATAAACATGGTTGTAAGAATAAAAGACTTTGGATCCGGAAAAGAAAATTGTCATGCAAATTCAAAAACATTTAAAACTTACCTTCCAGCGATCGTGCAAGCCCTTCAAGGTTGCGTAATCAAATTCGACGGGATCTCATGGCTCAATATTACATATTAACTTCAACAAAACTTTAAGGGAAGAAATCTGAGAAAATGGGGTATTTATCATGAGATTCCAGAGAATGAAGAAACCCTAAATAAGGAAATGATTCAAGTAACAAACTCCCAAAACCTGCACCACAATTAATGGAATTATATGACGAAACCCCAAAGGAAGAGTTGTATCAATATTTAGTCGGGTTCTAAATACAGTAAACAAAGAACTCTGGAAACGATTAGAAAAATTCTTTTTCCAATATGCCAACCTGAGGTAAAATACAACAAAAAATCCCTCCATTATAAGCAATTAACTAGAGTGGCAATGGACAACCTTAACAATTTATATCCCTCTACAGATTATAAGAAATTTGGGAGTATCACTCTTAGAACCAAAGAGTTTCCCTCAAAACCCTAAATATTATTGAAAAACAACTTGAAACCTTAGGAGAAGTCTGATGGACCACCTGCAGAATCTAAGGCATTGAACCATAGGTAACCAAAGACCCAAACTGCAAGAAGGAGGCGCAAGCGTGCTACTGTCATCACAAGTTCCTTTTTCCTCGAAGGAAAGCCTCGCCTACATAACGAAAATTAAATGAGAAATTGTTACTCCAACAAAATTAATGGACAGAGATTCTCCTCTAAATGAAGCCTTTACTAGAAAATAAAACAAAAAAACACCCTTCTGAGAGTAAACCAGAATCCTGCACAAAATACCATAATATGTATTCAAAATATTGAACTGTGAGGGATTCAAAATAACCCTACTAATAATTTGGAATATGAGATTTCTTGTTGACAATCGCCGTGGAAGGAAGCCAAATAGAGCAAGCTGCCTTGTTAGCATTGCCAGTGTCTCCGAAGGCTCTGATTCCACCTGAGCACAACAAGTATTCTTGTAGATTCTGATCAGAAGACTAAGTATGAATATCCTCAAAACTATATCTGTTACAGGATGTTGCGCCTGGTTCCAAAGACCTGTGGACACCTTCCATATACTTCGTAATCCTGCCTCCGGGTCTGCACCAAACTTGCTTCAGGAATGTCGACTTTGCCAGGATTCCTTGGACTACTCCAGGCTGCTAATTCCGCCCAACCTCAGACTAATCAATGCCAGGATTCCACCCCGCTGAAGCCGACTTGTACCCAATTTCACCAGAAAACCCTTCCTGCGGCCACCAAGGTTCTGACCCGGTTCACAATTAAGACCCCTTCCTGGGTAGCCAAAATTGTCCGCAGAATTGATTTCTGGAGTGACTTGGTCGAAAGCAAGCATGACATGAACCTAGCAGCGGATTCTACAACCGGAATCTTCTCCTCCGACCTCAAACTGGAGATCGATCTGACCGCCAAACAGGCCTGCTATAAAAGGGTCCGATGGGAAGACTTGGGCGCGACGAGACGAATCGTAAGTATTCAAAGGCTTGATTAACCAGCAGTGGGTCTACCTTCCGCGGGCTATAGCGCTCAATTCAGACCCCTTCCTAGGCAACCAAAACCGTCCGCAGAATTGATTTATGGAGCGACTTGGTTGAAAGCAAGCACGACATGAACCTAGCAGGAGATTCTGCAACCGGAATCTTCTCCTCCGACCTCAAACTGGAAAGCGATCTGACCGCCAAACAGGCCCACTGTAAAAGGGTCCGGTGGGAAGACCTGGGTGCGATGGGACGAATCGTAAGTATTCAAAGGCTTGATTAACTAGTAGCAGGTCTACCTTCTGCAGGCTATAGCGCTCTTCGGGGTGGATACATACACCAGTACTCTGCATGGGCACGTGTAATGCATGCAGGTGGTTTGTTTGAATGACCGCCACGAAGTGTTCATGGTTCGGTTATATAACTTATTTAAAATTTAAATACCTTCTATTGGCTATTATGTCGGATGTTTCTGGAACTTATATCACACAGCTTACGCAATATTGGTTAAATCAATAATCGTCCGTGCATACAACATTCGAACAGAGTGAGACAAAAATTCTATGCATCATAATAATGCAATTACGGGCTGGCGACTATCCAAAATTCATGGTCAAATAGAGGAACATCTTCGTTTGGCATTCATGATTCTAGTAAGGATAAAAATCTGAACTCGAGATGACGATTTTCTTTTCAAGCTTGTGTAAATTTTCTTTGATCAAAGTGAAAAATTCCAGTATTTGTTATGCATTTATCTTAGTTGTAAGTATTAGACGGTTAAACCGACTTCTTGACTATGGTTTTGAATTTTTGCGGTGTTCAAGTTTTTTTTTTCTCCCTGCAGAGTGTAGCTTTAGTGGTTCACATTGACAATTCGAATCAATTAGTTCTAACATCACGGGCTTACCGAAACTTATTCTTATGGTTTTTATAGAATCTATATTATTTGACATGTAGATAGCGTGTTTGGTGCTTCGTATGTTTTTTAGCGAATCTATATTATTTGACATGTAGATAGCAGGGTACTCCCTTTCCGTTTTTTCTCACTTCTATCGCTTATCATGGAGTATTTTTCTGCAATTTTTCATTATTACTAGAAGATGCCTGACAAAAAAGCCATGGTCTAACTCAAAGATTATAATGTATATGGCAAGAACAGACAGGACCATAATCAGGAGCGTCATTTGGGAATTTTATATTCTCGCATGCAAAGATTGCCAGCGATCATTTATATTTAAATGAATGAGTCCCTGCGACCTGGCCAACCATGTCTCCATACTCATCATGAACAATGATTAGTATAACAAAAGGCATGTTGGGTTGTTGCTTCTATTGGGAATTTTGAAGAAGACATGTTCCATGTGAAGCTCCAGTCGCTGGCAACCAGTTGGGATTATATATTTTCTGGTCTGCATAGGCGAATTGAGCCATAGGATTCTGTGAATATTTAATTGATCATAAAGCTACATTGTTCTGATCTATACCAAAATATAGAAAACATGGCCTGTTGGGTTGTCCTCTGGTCCTAGTAGAAGTTGTGGTAGGATTTTATCACAGACTAGTTTAGGTTTTAGATTTTGAAGGCTTTTTTGCACAGTAATTTGCTTATTCCTATTCGATTGTACTAGTGCTAAAACGGGTGCTACTTCAACCTGGTCAATTCGGGCAGCTGAAACTAGGGCTGCTACGGTTTGACATCTTCCCGCTGCCACACTCCTGCCCCTCGTTGCCTGTCCCTCGTCCGCACTTCAGATAACCATGCAAGCAATCAGAAACAAAGCAAAACAATGGCTAATGGCTGGCTGGCTTGGTAAAGGCAGGGCAGGGACTAGTTGCCACGCAGCCTGTCTTGTTCAATTAAAGAAACTAACCACAAACAAATGCAGTTGTGGAGAAGAAAACCACATTTAACGAAGAGGAAATGGTGTATGACAAGTGGTGAAGAAGTGCATATGCTTCAATGACAAAGATAATTAATAAACAAATTAGATTAAAAATAAAAAGGAAAATGTAGAAGATGATGATTTGAGATAAATATCAACCAAATATACATACAATAAAAAAATATTTAGTAAAGTTTAAATCTCAACCACACACCTATTTATGACTCATAATTAAATTATTAACTTCGAAACCTGTTTCAAAATAGAACCCTATCGGAATAAATATACCACAAAGCACGTTTTGATGGTATTATTAAACTACTATTAATAAACATTAATATCTCATAACAAATCTCATTTCCACAATTTTTTATTTTTAACACATTACAACCATTTCTCATTTTCAGTCAGACGTCGAGTTGATGTAATATTATTCCAAACCTCACGAAACTAATGCTTCACTAACTACCAATCTAACTTCTTGCTTCAGTGGTTCAAAATAATTTTGAATGACTGTATTTTCATTTAACTCCTAAATAACATGATCCCACACAGACATGTATAAATCGTCTGTGGTCTTCGCATAATAGTGTAGAGCATCCAATTACATAATATGCATCATTGACACTATATTGATGTAGTTGTCAATGATGATTCCATGCTCATCGAGATAAATATGTTCCATAATGGAACTGATCTATTGGTGAATATAGTCGTAATGTGTAGTATCCTATATTACACACCAAGGTTGCTTCTGAATTTGATCCATCCTCAATTAATTCACCTCGCTTGAATGAACCCATTTGATCAAAACTTCCCTCGTCATGACTTAGCTCAATTTTAGTTTCCATTTCCCCCTTCCATCCATTTATTTTGCAAACATTATAAAACTGTCGAACTTGATTTCTTTCATATTGAGCTAGTTGACAACATTCATTTTTTATATATATTTTTTATTATTATTTTTTTTTTTTTTTTTGGATTATTATTGGGTGAAAGTATGACGATGGCTTACACTTTTGAACCAAATGTGACAATGAAATTTCAATTTTTTCCTTTTTTATAGAATTACACCCCTCAGAATCGATATAAGAATTATGAATTTTGATCCGGAGTAAAAATAAAATGTGGGGAATGATATCGTTTTCCTAATAGCATTTTTTTCAAAAAATTGCAGTGTCCTGTAATCTCTCAATTTTCCATTAAATGTAATATATGTCATTGCAAATTTTCACAAAACTTAAGAGGTATGTGTGTGTCCACATAGCATAACTTAGTCATATTTTTTGAATTTTTTTTGTTGTGTATATTTTTTCTTATTGATTTTTTATTCAGCCCCTTTGAAATTGTTCAAAAAAAATTCAAGTGTTATATTTAAAATAAACTAAATGAAAAACAACATATTAATTTGAAAGTGTCAAATTTATATGCCATTGCATAGATGATGCTTTCTCGAATCCAAGGTTATAAACTCTACCACTTAAGGACAATTTTTTCCCTAAATCTGATACAATACAAAATGGGGTTGTAGACAAATCTATAGAAGAGGTGTTGAAACAATAATTTTTGTACTTCAAGAGCTCGATCGAGTGCTTTAAATGCTATATCAAGCACTTAAATTCAAAATTGAAATTTTTCGATCAACCATTATAGTAACTCTCGATCAAGCGACATATGTGGTTAACCAACGACCCGATCAAACCTATAACTTTATCAAGGCTCTACTGTTAACAAATAGTTTAGTGTCTAAACACAATTGTGCAAAAAAATTAACAAATATTCTTTCATTAAGAAATATCATAGCATGGAAATTACACAAATATTTACAACAAACATGGGAAATTGGAGATTTCGATCTAGAAAAGGAAATAAATTTCCTTCCATACAATAAATACGAGAGAAAGATAGAGAAACGATGATAAAAATACATAGGACATTTAGAGAACAATAATATAATGCAAATACAGGTAATTCAAATTGTCTCACATCTCATATTACTTGCTCCATATTGCATGCATTAAGAAATATGAATGGAAACCAGAAACACATGGAGAACAAAAAAATAAAACTAAGATAAAAACAAGTATTGAATGTAATACCATGTACTTAAAAAATTAGATGCAACAATAACTAAAGAAAACTATTTGAAACCATACAAATTATTGAAAACTATTGAAACCATGCAAATTATTGAAAACTACTTGAAGCTATGGTTTATTGGAATATTTTGAAACCTCTTCAATTCATCCAAATTATGAACCACACTTGAATTGTAATGGTTTAAGATAACCCACAAAAATTAGGGATGTGATTTAACCTAATAAAATTATTGGAACATAATTTCCATATATTATTTAGATGAATTACAATTCACGGAAATTTATTTACAAGAGGTATTAACAAAAATGGTTGTCACATAGGTGCTTCAAGACCTATCACCATTAGTTTGATTATTTTTTGATATCCAAGTATTAGAAGAGAGAAAATGTGGCAAGATCTATAGGGAAAAAGAATATGTTAGGTCCCTATAATACTAGTGATTTCCCCATTACTATTGTCATTGTATCCCTTATTGTTATTATTGTGTTCCATAGAATCCCACTATTTTTATTTTTGTGCTTTTATATTATTATTGTTAGGTCGACTTGGTTATATTCTGAACCCTTAGACTCCTACATATAGAAAGGAGGTTTTGTTATTTTTATCATCCAAGAATTGTTCATTTGTGTAATGTAAAGGAGGTTTCCCCCTCGAAGAGGCTGAATTCTAAGGTGTTGGTCTATCTTTTCTATCTTTTTGTGAGCTGGTTTCATAACATTTGCTATTAGAGTTGATTATCTTTCTCGGTTTCCATGTGATACCACTTAATTCAACTTCCTTTCCTTCTGCATATAATTTCATGAAAAGTTTTTGGAACTTAATGGCGATTGTACCCAAGGATTCTAGTGATTGGACTCCTAGTACAACACCAACACAAGACTTAGCTACACTAGACTTCACAAAAACCATTATTGTGGAATGTGATGGCTCAGGAAATGGAATTGGTGTTCTTTCAATGCAAGAATAAAGACCCATTTTTTTCGAAATTCGTTCAATCAAAGGAAAGTATTTACACAAAGCTATTTATGAGAAGGAAATGCTGTCAATACTACATGCACTTAAGAAATGGTGACCCTACATAATGGGAAGACACTTCAAGGTAAAAACATATCATGATAGTCTTAAATACTTTTTAGAACAAAGATTATCTTTAGAAGAGCAACAAAAATGTGTCATAAAGATGTTGGGCTATGAATTTGAAATCATCTACAAAAAAGGGAAGAAAAATGTTGTGGCAGATGCACTCTCAATAAAGGATGAGGATGTGGAAGCATCTATTTACACCATTTCTAGTATCCAACCAGATTGGTTAAATGAAGCAAGGGATGAATGGAAAAATTAAGAGGAATTGTGGGCACTCATTCAAAAGATACAAGAAGATCCCAGTACATTTGATACATTTAGCAGTAAAAATGATTCGTTATGGTACAAGGATCGATTATACCTATGTAAGAATTCCCAACTCAAACAAAAGATTCTTAGGGAATCGCACACCTCTCCCTTAGGAGGGCACTCAGGATCTTTAAAAAGCTACCACAGGGTTAAGAATGATTTTTTTTTTATGGCCTTAAATCATATATTCAAAAGTTTGTGGCAGAATGTTCTGTTTGCCAACAAAATAAAGTTGAAACAATTAATACCCCAGGACTATTACAACCATTATCGATTCCAAGCCAACATTAGGAGGAGGTTTCAATGGATTTTATCACAGGTTTACCCAAGTCTGAAGGAAAGAGTGTTATCATGGTGGTAGTTGACAGACTTACCAAGTATACACACTTTTGTTCATTATCTCATCCACTTAAAGCGAGTATAGTTTCTAATACATTTATGGAAACGATTCAAAAGCTACATGGAAACCCAAAAATTATTGTAAGTGATAGAGATCCCATTTTCGCTGGAAATTTTTGGACATAATTATTTTCCTGTCTTGGTACTTAGTTAGCTCATAGCTCGTCTTATCATCCTCAATCTGATGGGAGACCTGAGATAGTAAACAAATGTTTGGAAGGATATCTTCGTTATTTTGTATCTGATAAACACAAACAATGGGTCAAATGGTTGCCTTTGGCTGAATGGTGGTATAACACTTCCTTCCATATTGCAATAAAAATGATCCCATTTATGGCACTTTATGGATATCATCCACCATCCATCACATCATATTTAAGAGAAAATTCTAAGGTTCAAGCAGTGGAAGATCACATTGAGCATCAGCAACAAGTTCTCCCACTCTTAAAGGATAACCTCACCTTGGCACATAATAGAATGAAACCGCAGGTAGATCAATATCACAACGAAAGAAGTTTTGATGTAGGTGATTAGGTATTCCTATGACTACAACCAGATAAACAAATGTCCCTTAAGCAAGCTAAGAAAGATAATAAATTATCACCAAAGTATTATGGTCTATACAAGGTATTGCAAAAGATAGGTACTATTTGATAGGTACTATGCAATACAAATTGGAGCTTCCTGCAGTTTCCTGAGTGCACCTAGTTCTCCATGTTTCATGCTTAAAGAAGGTTATAGGTGACAAGCTTCATGTTTAAACAACATTGCCAAAACTTTATGAGGAAGGAAAAATCATATTGGAACCTGAAGCAGTCAAAGAAACAAGAACTCGACAGCTACGAAATCAATCAATTTTAGAGTATCTCATCAAATGGAAGAACTTACCAGTTGAAGTTTCCACATGGGAGGATGATAATTTTATATAGAAGCATCTAGAACTACTCGAGCGTTGAGGAAAACACTTTTTTTAAGGAGAGGGGCATGTTAGGTCCCTATAATACTAGTGATTCCCCCATTACTATTGTTGTTGTATCCCTTATTGTTATTGATGTACCCCTATTGTCCCCATATTTTTATTATTGTGCCCCATAGAATCCCACTATTGTTATTTTTGTGTCTTTATATTATTATTGTTAGGTCAGCTTTGGTTATATTGTGACCCCTTAGACTCCTATATATAGAAAGGAGGTTTTTTCATTTGAATCATTTAAGAATTGTTCATTTGTGTAATGTAAAGGAGGTGCCCCCCTCGAAGAGGCTTACTTTTAAGGCGTTGATCTATATTTTCTATCCTTTTGTGAGTTGGTTTCATAACAGAAAATGGAATTCATCAAACCTTTAAATGTAGAAGGTGCATTGATAAGGCCAAAAGGCATGACCAAAGATTCATAATGACCCTCATGAGTTCTAAATATTGTTTTCGAAACGCCTTCAGTATTCATTCTGATTTGATGATATCCTGAACGAAGATCCAACTTTGTGAAGTAAATTGATCCATGCAATTCATCCAATAATTCATCAATGACAGGAATGGGAGATTTATCTTTAATAGTGACCTTGTTGAGATCCATATAATCTGGACACATGTGTCATGATTCATCATTCTTGTGCACCAATACTGTTGGAGCAGAGAAAGAACTTTGACTAGGTTGAATTATACCAACCTCTAGCATTTTTGCAACCATACGTTCAATTTCACTCTTTTGGGCATAGGGATATCTGTAAGTCCTGATGTTTGGAGCAACACTTCCTAGAATCAAATGAATAGCATGATCATGGTCACGAATAGGTTAGAGGCCTTTGGGAGTTTCAAATATCTTGTAATGATTGTCCAAGAGTTTTTGGAGATCTGAATAAATAGATGATTTTGATGTGGGTACCTCTAGCGAACATAATTGTGAAACTACGCCTAGTTTTTATTTCTTTAGAGTATTTTTCATTCTGTTAGAGCTGATTATCTTTCCCGATTTCCCTATGATACCCCTTAATTCAACTTCCTTTCCTTACAAACAAAATTTCATGAAAAGTTCTTGAAAATTAAAAGCTATTGTACCCAAGGATTGTAGCCATTGGACTCCTAGTATAACATCAACACCACCCATTGGAATGGAAAGCATTGGGCTATTCGATACATATTCTTCCATGGATAGCTTGATATTATGGCACTTTCCAGAGAAATTTATGGTTCCTCCACTTGCAACCATCACTTGACACTCTGGTGTTGGATATAAGAAGAAATTCAATTCCTTGACTATCTTACAATGAATAAAATTATGGGTAGTTCCTGAAGCAATCAACACTATTACCTTTTTCTTCTTGATATGTTCTTTTATCTTGATAGTTTGAGGAGTGGTAATTCCAACCAATGCATTACAAGATATGGTCAGGTTTTTTTCTTCTTCCTATAGAGTTTGTTCCTGGTGTATATCCTCTTCTTTTGACATGTCTTGTCCCTTTTCTTCCTCCTCTTCACAATCCATGTCAAAAATTTATTCTCAGCACACTTATGACCTTTAGTGTATTTACTATCACAATTGTAACAAAGCCCTTTTGCTCTTTTGGCATACAAATTGGAACTTCTTGCAACTTCCCAAGTACACCAAGTTTTCCATGTTTCATGCTTAAAGAAGGTTATAGGTGACAAGCTTCCAGTTCAAACAATATTGCCAAAACTTGATGAGGAAGAAAAAATCATATTGGAACCTGAAGCAGTCAAAGAAACAAGAACTCGACAACTACGAAATCTATCAATTTCAGAGTATCTCATCAAATGGAAGAACTTACCAGTTGAAAATTCCACATGGGAGGATGAGAATTTTATACAAAAGCATCCAGAACTACTCAAGCGTTGAGGACAACACCTTTTTGAAGGAGAGGGGCATGTTAGGTCCCTATAATTCTAGTGATTCCCCCATTACTATTGTCATTGTATCCCTTATTGTTATTTTTGTGCCCCTATTGTCCCCATATTTTTATTATTGTGCCCCTTAGAATCTCACTATTGTTATTTTTGTGCCTTTATATTTTATTGGTAGGTCAGGTTGGTTATATTGTGACCCCTTAGACTCCTATATATAGAAAGGAGGTTTTGTCATTTGAATCATCTAAGAATTGTTCATTTGTGTAATGTAAAGGAGGTTTCCCCCTCGAAGAGGCTTATTTCTAAGGCATTGATCTATATTTTTTATCTTTTTGTGAGCTGGTTTCATAACAGAAAATGGACTTCATCAAACCTTTAAATGTAGAAGGTGCATTGATAAGGCTAAAAGGCATGACCAAAGATTCATCATGACCCTCATGAGTTCTAAATGTAGTTTTCAAAATGTCTTTAGTATTCATTCTGATTTGATGATATCCTAAACGAAGATCCAACTTTGTGAAGTAAATTGATTCGTGCAATTCATCCAATAATTCATCAATGACAGGAATGGGAAATTTATCTTTAATAGTGAGCTTGTTGAGCTCCCTATAATGTGGACACATGCACCATGATCCATCGTTCTTGTGCACCAATACTACTGGAGCAGAGAAAGATCTTTGACTAGGTTGAGTTATACCAACCTCTAGCATTTTTGCAACCATACAATATATTTCTCTCTTTTGGGCATAGGGATATCTGTAAGTCCTGATGTTTGGAGAACACTTCCTACAATCAAATGAATAGCATGATCATGATCACGAATAGGTTGGAGGCCTTTGGGAGTCTCAAATACCCTGGAGTGATTGTCTAAGACTTTTTGGAGATCTGGATAAATAGATGATTTTGATGTGGGAACCTGTAGCGAACATAATTGTGCAATTGTGCATCATTGTTCTTTCTTTAGAAGATTTTTCATTCTGTTAGAGTTGATTATCTTTCTCGGTTTCCCTACAATACCTCTTAATTCAACTTCATTTCCTTCCGAACAAAATTTCATGAAAAGTTCTTGAAAATTAAAAAGCTATTGTTACCCAAGGATTGTTAGCCATTGGACTCCTAGTATAACATCAACACCACCCATTGGAATGGAAAGCATTTGGATATTCAATACATATTCTCCCATGGATAGCTTGATATTATGGCACTTTCCAAAGAAATTTATGGTTCCTCCACTTGCAACCATCACTTGACACTTTGATGTTGGATATAGGAAGAAATTCAATTCCTTGGCTATCTTACAATGAACAAAATTATGGGTAGTTCCCAAATCAATCAACATTATTACCTTTTTCTTCTTGATATGTCCTTCTATTTTGATATTTTGAGGAGTGGTAATTCCAGCCATTGCATTACAAGATATGGTTGGGTTCATTTCTTCTTTCTATAGGGTTTGTTCATGTTGTATATCCTCTTCTTTTGACATGTCTTGTCCCTTTTCTTCCTCCTCTTCACAATCTATGTAAAGCAATTTCTTCTCAGCACACTTATGACCTTTAGTGTATTTTCTATCACAACTGTAACAAAGCCCTTTTGCTTTTTCTTCCAATTTTTGTGGTTTCAACCTTGTAGGTTGTGGAAGGCTAGGGGAAACAACACTTTCATCTTTATAGTTTTGAGTGGTAGGCTTCTTGGTTGTCATAATTTTTCTTTCCATTTTTCTTGCCAACCTGAATGCCTTCTCCAATGAATTAGGTTCCCAAAGGTGAACCTCATCTTGGATGCTATCCTTTAAAGTCCCTATGAACACATCCAATCTTATGCTCCTCTGGAATATCTTTTACTTTTATATTCAATTTTTGGAAGTCATCAATGTGCTCCATCATTGAACCCTTTTGTTTGAGATTTATCAATTGGCTAAAAACGTTGTTGCTTTTTGTACCCTCATAATGTGCTATCGTTTCTTCCTTAAAAATTGCCCAAGTAACAATTTGTTTATGAGAGTAAATCCATCGATACCATAAAAACTGATTTGGTTCCAAATATAAAGTTTAAATGCATACCTTTTGTGTGTTTTGCACGTTAAGGAGATCGAAATATTTCTCCATCTGTAGTATCCATGCTACGGGATCCTTGCCATAAAACTTCCTCATATCGATCTTTGGAACATGGTGGGTCTTCAATCCAAAGTTAGAGCCTATGAAATCATGATTAACATTTATTTTGTCTCATCATGAGTTTCCTTTTCTACCCTTTCACCATTAGTAAACATTTCTTGTAGCAACTTTGTCAAATTTGTCTTCAAATCTTCCATTTTGCCTTCCATCTTAGCTTCCACATCATTAATCTTAGCTTCCACGCCTTTCTTTAAAACATCCATATTAGCTTCCACATCATTCATCTTATATCCCATCCCTTTCTTTATACCATCCATGGTATCTTCCACGCCATCCATCCTAGCTTCCATGTCTTTCTTTAAACCATCAATCTTAGCTTCTGTTACTTTTTGTGAGAGTGAATTTTGTTGCACTTGGTCTCGTAATTTTGATATATCATGTTGTATTTCTTCCTCTTCTTCATGAGTCATGTGAGAACTTTCAGGTTGCTTACTAGGTGTTTCCATTTTATTGTTTCAGGGCATCGAACAATGATAATGATGCTTCACTATGCCCTTTGAATTCCTTCAAACTAATTTTTCAAACCAAACTTATGCAAAATTTAAAAAAAACTACACACCTCTTTTCACTTTGTAAGAGCTCGATATTGAATCTGTTGTCTCTTTGAAATTTCAAATCTCCAAGGTATAAAATTGTGAACTATAGTAGCTGAGTCCTCTTTCCAACGCCACCAGTCTCATCGAAATTGGATTCTCCAAGAAAGGGTTATGCCCAATCTGCCAAGATGACCTGATTATACACTTTTTAGTAGAGTGAACTTGTACAAAGTTCCACATGTCACTTTTTCAACCTTCGTACGTGAAAACAATGCATAGAAAACTACAATCCGTCCTCTTTTTGTAACTTACAAAATTTCAATCTAATACTCAAAGAGAAATTTATGGCAATTTTCCCAAGGTCACATGTTTGGGATGTAATTCAGGAGTCTGCAAAACCCTAAATTCCTTAGATCATATCTCCAAAAATATAGCGAGACAAGATCTGAAATTTGGGTCCGAGGATCATCGAGATTTCTTCTCAAATGGGTTTTTTTTAGATATAGATATAGATATAAATAGCGAAAATTCCATGATGACCTATTTGGAGCAATGAAATCTTAGAATCCAAACTTCTGATACCAAATGTTATGAACCAGCTCATAAAAAGATAGAAAAGATACATCAATGACTTCAAAATAAGCCTCCTTCGAAGGGGAAGCCTCCTCTACATTACACAAATGAATAATTCTTGGATGATACAAATGGCTAAACCTCCTTTCTATATATTGGAGTCTAAGGGGTCACAACATAATCAAAGTCGACATAACAATAATGATATAAGGGCACAACAATAACAATTGTAAGCTTCTATGCGACACACTAATAACAATATGGGGACAATAGGGGCACAATAATAACAATAAGGGCTACAATTACAATAGTAATGGGGGAATCACTAGTATTATAGGGACCTAACAGTTACAAAGCATATGAACGCCTTTAATATTGTGGTAAGTTAGTTATTATCTGTTGATATTAAAATTTCAAATGAAGATAAGTGCATCAGTTTTTTTTGTTCTCTACCAGATTTGTGGGATAGTTTGGTCGTTGCAATAGGTAGCAATGCAATTGCCTTGCAGTTTGATAAAATAGTCTCATCCTTGTTTTCGAAGGAGATGAGATGGAAAAATTTGGAGGGTCGGAATGGTGATGCCTTGTCTGTATGAGGAAGGTCCCAGAACAAAAAAAAAAAATAAGTCCACAATTGGGAGATCTAAATCTAGAGGGAGACCTAAATCTGCAGGAAAACCTGTAAATGTGTGTTAGAAATTCGGAAAGGAATGGCACTTCAAAAGGCACTGTAAATTTAAAGCTCCTAAGAAAGGAAAGGATCTGATGATGCTCCTTCTGCAGAGGTGAAAACCACCTCAGATGAAGGTGGGGATGTGTACTTGGCTTCTTCTTCAAGTACACATGTGGATCATGAGGCAGATTTGATTGACTCAGGTGCATCCTTTCACTTCACTCCGCATAGAGAGTGGTTCTACGAGTACGAGAAATATGATGGTGGTGATGTTTTCTTAGGGGATGATAGGAAGGCTATAATTGTTGGTCGCAGAAAAGTCAAGTTGAAGTTGCAAGGTGGAAGGATTATAACACTTTCGGGTGTTCTGCATATTCCTACATTGGCTAGAAATATTATTTAAGTAAGCAATTTGGATGATGCAAGTGTAAAAATAATGTTTGAGAAAGATACTTGCATGATGGTTCGAGGAACACTGGTCTCAATGTGGGGGGTTCGATTTGTAACTCTGTATAAGCTTCAGGGCATCACTGTTATTGATGGGTGCAACAGTTTTGTGGTTCCTGAAAGTGGAGCAGAAAATCTAGTGGTCTATGGAGAAAACACCATGTTATGGCATCAAAGGCTTGGGCATACTGGAGAGAAGGGCCTTCGAGTACTTCATGGTAATGGTATGGTAGAAGGTATGTCTAATTTCACTCTAGATTTTGATTTCTCTGAAAATTGTGTATATGGGAAGCATAATCGAGTGAGTTTCCCCTCTGGTGCTAAGAGGGTGAAATGGATATTAGAGCTTGTGCATAGTGATGTGTTTGGACCCGTGTCAGTTCCATCACTGGGTAAGTTTGTGTACTATATATCATTTATAGATGACTTATCAAGGAATACATGAATATATTTCCTCAGGAAGAAATTTGAAGTCTTTGACAGGTTTAAATAATTTAAGGCTCTGGTGGAAAACACAGAGAAGAAGATAAAGGTGCTAAGGACAGAGAACAATGGAGAGATTTGCAAGAATGAGTTTGAAGAGTTCTGTAAGAAGTGTGGTATAGAATGGAAAAAGACTACTCCACACACACCTCAACAAAATGGAGTTGTAAAAAGAATGAACATGACATTGATGGAAAAGGCAAGAAGCAAGCTCAATGGTGTTGTGTTAGGACATGAATTCTAGGTAGAGGCGGTGGAGATTTCATTTTACCTGGTCAACAGATCACCTTCATCAGCGTTGGAGGATAAAACTCCACAAGAGGTATGGACTGGCAAGAAACCTTTTCTTTTACATCTGAGGGTATTTGGATGTGATGCATATGTACATTTTCCAAAGGAGAAAAGAACAAAGTTGGATAGTTTTGAAAGGTGAATATTTATTGTGTATAAGGATGGTTTAAAAGGTTATAAGATTTGGAACCTAGAAACAAGGAAGGTTGTGTACAGCCGAGATGTGGTTTTTAGAGAGGTGAAAGATGTTACTAAACATGAAGTCCTACCAAAGGAACCTAAGAAGATAGAGTTTGAGCTAAAGGAGGAAGAATCAGACTCTACAACAGAAGAGGAATCAGAATATGAGGAGCCACAAACTCCAAGTGTGAGAACATTAGTTTGAGAAAGAAGGCAACCAGAAAGTTATAGTCCATCTACTTTCTGTTCAAACTTTGTCTTATCTATTACTGATGATGATCCCAAAATTGTCAAGGAGGTAGTAGATTCAGAGGATGGAAAACTCTGGAAAGAGGCCATGGTTTGATGAAATTGCATCTTTGCATAAAAATGAGGCTTGGGATCTGGTGGAGTTTCCAGCTGAAAGGAAACCCATTGGCAGCAAATGGGTGTTTAAAAAGAAGATGAATCTAGAAGGAAAGGTGGAGAAATACAAAGCTCGATTGGTAGCAAAAGGATATTCCCCAGTGTCGGGAATTTATTTTGGTGATATTTTTTCTCGTGTTGCCAAGATAGCTTTTATTAGATTAATTTTATCTATTTCTATTGCTTTTGATTTTGAGGTAGAATAGATGGATGTGAAGAAAACATTTCTTCACGGGGATCTCGAAGAAGAGATCTACATGAAGCAACCTGAAGGCTTTGAAGTGAAGGTTAAGAAAGAACTGGTATGCAAGTTTAAAAAGTATTTGTATGGGTTAAAACAGTCAGCAAGGATGTGGCATCAGAAATTTGATACATTTATACGAGGACTTGGCTTCACCAGAAGCAAAGAAGATCATTGTGTGTATTTTAAATTAGTTGGTGACCATGTTATTATATGGTCTTGTATGTGGATAATATGTTTCCCGTTGGAAATGACAAAGAAATTATCTAGGATTTGAAGACCCAGTTGTCCTCCAAATTCGACATGAAAGATATTGGTTCTGCAAACTATACTTTGGGCATGGAAATTGAATGAGATCGGGAAAAGAGGAATCTATGGTTAAACCAGAGGAAGTATGTCAAGACAATATTACAGAGGTTTAATATGCATGATAGTAAACCGGTGAAGGTTCCTATTCCTGTATGTGTAAAGTTATATGTTGAACAATGTCCCAAGACGCAAGAAGAGGAAGAGGACATGTCTCATGTTCCATATGAAAGTGTCGTTGGTAGCTTGATGTATGAAATGGTTTGTACTAGGCCAAACATTGCACATGCAATGGGAGTATTGAGTAAGTTTATGTCAAAACCAGGAAAGAAGCTTTGGACAACAATGAAGTGGGTTTTAAGTATTTGCATGGCACTAGTGATTATGGTTATTTCTATCAAGGAAGACCAGAATTGGATAGAGTTTTGGACATCTGTGGCTTTTTTGATGTAGATTGGGCTGGAGATCTGGATCAGAGAAGACCTACAAGTGGGTATGTATTTAACCTATTTTGAGGTACAGTCAGTTGGACGAGTAAGAGGCAATCTATAGTGGCACTTTCAATTACAGAGGTAGAATACATGGCAGCCACTCATGCAAGCAAGGAAGCAGTTTGGTTGCAGAGATTGTGTTCAAGTATGGGGTTAGTACAACGAACTATAAGGATATACTGTGATAGTCAAATTGCAATTTTCTTCTCAAAGAACCCTGCATATCATTCAAAGACAAAGCACATTGATTTTTAGTATCACTCTGTGAGGGATATGGTTGAGGATAAAAAGGTGTTGCTAGTAAAGGTGCACACTTTGAAGAATATTGTAGATGCATTGACAAAGTCAGTGAGCACTGAGAAGTTCTCTTGGTCAAGAGAAACAATGGGCGTTGCAGGGTTGGACCAATGACTAAGCTCTCATGTGGCCCCCTATGGAAAGAAAACAACTAGTGGGAGAATGTTGGGTGTGTTTTATATTCTTTCCACAGCTACGCTACGTGCAGGGGGGTTACAAAGGGGGTCGCCGCCCCCCTTTTCGGGGGGTATGCAGGGGGGCAGTAGCCCCCTTACATAGGGTCTGAGGCAACGTCCTGGGAAAAAAAATTTGCACCCTATATTAGGTGGGCAAACCTACCTATGGTTTTGTGCATGGATTTCACACATGGTTTTGAGCATGATGGTTTTTTTTTCCATGGTATTTTGTAGATCCGGTCAAGGGAACTACTGTTATTTTCTAATCTAGGGTTAATGGATTGGGGTTTATGGATGCTTCGACATGTATATATATGTATTGTAACATTTAAAGGAATATAATGAAAAATCAATTTGGTAATCCCGGTTTTGGAATCCAAGGGAAAATCTCTACGTATATTTGTTTTATGTTTTATGCTCTCACCATTATTTATTTTCTGCTTTTAAGAATTCGTTTGTAGGTAATTTTTGTATGGGGTTAAAACATACAAAATAATTGTGGGAACTTGATATGTGACTTGTGTGAGAATGTCTTTAATCTCCTCTACTTTTGGGAATATAGGGAAAGAAAAAGAACGTGACTTAGAAAATATTCCTTCCGATTTGGGTTCGGAGAAAGGGAAGCTAGGAGGAGGAAACTCTCCTTCGAAAAATTCTAGAGTATTTGATGAACTTCTAGGGATATTTATTCCAATATTTTTAGAGCTAGATAGTGAAACTTGTGAAGTAGATATGGTATAACGTAGGGTTTTGGGGGACTTTTCTCTCCAAATTCTTTTCGAAATAAGATTTTATGGATCAAACACAGCTAGAGTGTGTTGTTGGGAAGTATTGAAATGAGTATGGTGCCTCCTAAAAGTCAATATTATTTATCTTTGACTCTCCTTAGTGAGTGATGTCAACCTGCACTTTATTTGCTGCCCGATTCAAAGAAATCCTCGGAGAAGAACACGTAGGGAAAATATTCAAATTCACTCCCTGGAAAAGATGCCAAAAGATGTTGTATCTCCTAGAGATAACCCCCAAGCTAAAATGAGATTAGTGCCTAGGACATCCATTCATTGTCTTCATAAGTTTGTATATTTTTATCAAATTAAATGAAGATCTATAGACGTTGGTCATATTTCAGTTAAGAGACTATATCTTTACTATAGAACACAATGTAACCCTCACGAGAATTAAGAGAGAATTTTCAACTGGCCTACATATCCGTGATTACAAATTTTAAGTTATGTTATAGTGTGGCGGGAAGAACTGCATAAAATATCATATAGGATGCATAGGGATAAAAAAAAATATACTATGTACCAAATCTTTTAGAAGAAAACATGTAAAGAAAGAAAACTGAACATTGAAACTGTGGAGCACTTCATTAAGGTTACTCAAATATGAATTATTATAGGTATCTTCAGCTATTGACATAACATTGATAAATTTGCATATAAAATGAAACCAACAACTGCATCACACAAGTTTTAAAGGAAGAACGAGGCAATGCAAAATCACAAAGAAAGAGGACATGTACTACAATCAACAGATATTTGGAATCATTTGAACCTTCTTCGTTAATCTCTTCAAAATCCATGTACAAAAATGTTGAAAATTAGTATCCAAGAGCAAGATTTGAACCCCTTGAATGATTTCTTCTATATCCTTTTAAAGAGAAAACATGATGTCCTCAAAACTGTTACAAGTAAATGTGAGAGCATACAATTGTCCAGTTGTCCTGGCTGACTAACTAATATTTAACTAAACTAACATATCATGAGAAAATAAATAAACACACGCTTAATTTGTAGGAATTTACAGGGTAAGTTCCTTAGATAGAACACCAAAGGAAACCGCTCACAAACAGATCACAGATCAGTACACAAATATTCTTGACGTGGTTAAAACCCTCTATGGCCTGAGCCAACGTGGCCACTTCAGGAAATTTAATAATGTAAAAGAAAGAAAATTTACATAAGCTTATCTCATGAACGGTCACCTAACAAATGACCCTCCATGCTCTTTAAATAGATATCATGGACCAATCGGTTGTTAAGCCACAGATCAAGTGTCGGTAATACCGAGGATAGAATGAACCATCAGATCACTTCATGTCTAGAACATATCATGATCGTCATATTGTAAGTTACAAAAAGTACATACCAAAGAAACACACTTTGCCTAATTATACACTATACCAAGCTATACTTAATTATTTCCTATGTGTCGGAATATCCTAACATCATCCCTTAATAATAACTTGGGATAGGATTGAAGGATGTACAAAGATGACATAATAGGATAAGGAAGGAGGCATTAGAGCCTACCCCCCCTTAGTGACAACTTCCTGAACTCCAACCATAAATTGAAGTTTAGTAAACTTTGCCTCTGTGCCTTTGTAAATATGTTTGCAACTTGATCATCGGTTGAACAATATTGCACTTAAAGAACATGGTCATCAATGAGCTTTTTGATGAAGTGCATGTGTAGTTCAATGTGTTTGTTGCACTGATGTTAGACTAGATCTTTTCATATTTGGATGGAACTTTGATTATCACACCAAAGTGTAGTTGGATGTTGCCGCTGAAAACCAAACTCTGACAGGATCTAACAAAGCCACAGGGCTTCCTTACTAGCTTCGACGACGCCATGATACTCTACTTCTGCTAAAGAAAGAGAAATGGCACTTTGTTTCTTGCAAGCCCATGTAATAGGTCCAGAACCAAGAGTAAATATATGGCCTGCAGTAGACTTCCAATCATTAGGGTCACCAGCCCAATCAAAACTAGTGAAACCAACCAATAAAGGAGATGTTTCTACACTGTAATGAATCCCAAACTGAATTGTACCTCGAACATAACGAAGTATTCTTTTAGTTGCTTTCCAGTGACTTTCATGTGGTTTTTGCATAAACTGAGCAACAAGGCCAACAACAAAGGAAAGGTCGGGACGTGTATGGGTCAGATACAAAATTTTTCCAACAAGCTCACGGTATAAGGTAGCATCAACTTCAAGGGAAGTACAAGTGACTGTAAGTTTGGCTCCAAACTAAAAGGGAGAGGAGGCTAGCTTACAGTCTTCCATGTGAAAGTGGCGTAGAAGATCACGAGCATACTTGGACTGGGAAAGGGACATACCTTCTTTGGATTGCAAGACTTGAAGACTAAGAAAATAATGCAAGCGTCCTAAGTCTGTCATTTCAAACTATTTTTTAAGGCTGGCCTTCTCATGGTTTATAAGGCTGGGATCATTACTAGTAAGGATAAGGTCATCAACATAAAGAACAAGAATGATAAGAGACTTACCCACTTTCTTGGTGTAGACAATATTGTCATAATGACTCTTAGAAAAACAAGTATCTAAAAGAAATCTATCCATTTTGGCATACCAAGCCCGAGGGGCTTGCTTGAGACCATAAAGGGATTTCTTAAGATGACATATGAGGCTGGATTCTGTTTGTATAAATCCAGGAGGTTGTTACATATAGATTTCTTCATGCAAGTCCCCATGCAAGAAGGCAGATTTAACATCCATCTTATGGACTTCGCATTTGAAAGAGGCGGCAAGGGAGAGAACAAGGCAGATAGAGTTCATTTTGGAAATAGGGGAGAAGGTTTCAGTATAGTCAATGCCTTAAACTTGTGAAAAACCCTTAGAAACAAGACGAGGTTTATGTTTATCAACTTTTACATCTCGTCCAAACTTAGTTCTATAAACCCATTTGCATCTAACAAGCTTTTGTCCCTTTGGAAGAGGAACAAGGTCCCATGTATCATTTTCCAATAGTGAAGGATATTCTTCATTCATAGTTGCATCCCAATTTGGATGGCCTGAAGCTTCTGAAAAGGTGTTAGGACCATAATTCGTTGAATCTTGACCTAGTAAAGAAGAGGCTCTATCTAATTGAGAACATGTACGATGTTGATCTGTAGCATGACTCGTAAGAGCACCTGTTGCATCCTGAGTAGGTAGACTTATTTTGGAAGTTGAGGATCTGAAGGAGGATCCCGAGAAGGTGGGGGAGGATTCTCATCCTTGCTATCATCATCTAAAGAATGAATATTTTCATAATTAGAAGGCATAGAGAGAGGTGGCACAACCGCCAAAGTAGGCTCGTAAGCCGATATATTTTCAGCAAACTTTACATCTCTTCTAATGATAACGTTTTGGATTTAGGTTGAAGAAGTCTATATCCTATGAAATCTTCATAATATCCAACAAAAATACATTTTTCACTCTTAAGTTCTAAGGCTTTATGTTTCTCATCTGAAATATGGGCCCATGTTTCACTTCCAAAAACACGAAAGTGACTTAAATCAAGTTTAATTGATCAACTCAATACCTTTGTTTGGTTTAGGACCATTCTTTTTAGGATCAACTCAAGAATTTGATGTTACTTCTTAGAATTCTTTGAACTTGGTTGTTGTTGGGTTGCTAAGGCTTTCTTACAAGAGTTTCCAGTATTAAGAAAACCAAGATGTAAGAGTTTTTCTTTCTCTCTTATTAAAGAATCACAAAGGACATCAAAAGAGGAGGACTTGTAGTCTTGTCCTTGAGAAATAAAGGCTTCTCTAGTAGAATGGAAGGTGGAAACAAACACAGAGTAGGCTGGTCCTAACTTAGTAAGAATGGAATAAATAAGGCTACCATCTTATTTCTTAATCTTAACACCTTCCAAGAGAAGTGTAAGGGTCTTGAACTTGTACAAAAAAATTTCAATGGAAGAAAAAATATTGGGGTCCAATGTAAGCAACTCATTTTCGAGTTGATGGGCTCTAATTTCATTTTTAACTCCAAAAACTTTATTGATCTTTTTCATTGCTTTATCAAGGGTATCAATTTCTGCTATATGGAATCTAAGGTCTAGAGAAATAGACATCCATATCAACCCATGTGCTTAATCTTCCTTATTTTCCCATTTGGATTGCTTATCTTCATCTTGAGGTTTAGACTCTTGGCCTGAGGCTATTCTATAAAGACCTTTAATTCTAAGTAAATCCACTATGTAGGATAGCCATGGGAAGTAGTTGGTGTTGTCAAGAATAATTAGGCATGGACTTTCAATTCTAAAAGAAACTAAAGTTGTATATGTTGAAACTAAGTGTTCCAATGGAAATATCTTGAAAAATTAGGCATATTAAAAAAAACAGCTCTGAAAATGGCTTACGGATGAAGAAGTTATGGCTTTTTGAAGAAACGTTGATGAAGATGCCAACGAACCACATGAATGTTGGGAAGTTGATGATAATGTTATATTTTAAAAATATCCCCCTCGCCCCCCACCCTTCCAAACTTAATCTAATTAGCTCACTTAAAATAAATATATATATACTTTATGTGACCCATTTTTATAAATAAGTGAAAGTCACTTTTACAATGGTACTTTATGAACTATCCACTAAATTGTAACTTAAATAAAACATAAAAGTGACTTTAGAATTATAAGTAACTCACTTTTTATAATGCGTGAGAACACGTACAGTGATGTGCGGTTTAATGGTGGGTCTTCTTGGGCGAAGCCCAGGAGACCTCGGTTCAAATCTCACGGAGTACAGTGATCTGTTATGGTGGCGGCTAAAGGGGCGGACTCCCCTCCCGATGAGTCTGCTCTTGCTAAAATCATAGGATCTTAGTATACCCGATCTACAGGTGGTTGGTTATACTCTTGGTGTTATAGTGGCAGCTATGAGGTTTGATCCTGGGTCTCCCCTGGATCAAGCTTGATAGTTACCGATTCACCATGTGTTAAAAAAAAAGAAATCAAGAAATAAGGAATGTAAAAAACAAGACAAGAAACGATATTAGACATGTAGTTTAGACAAAAGAAAAGAATAAGACCATTTTAAGTTGAGAATAAATTCGGTGTAGTAAAATATACATGTAAATAAAGGAAATCATGGATGGAAACAAAAAGTCAACGACCATGAATAATTGCAATAACTCTACATCTCAAGATATAGAGAAACAATAACCACAAGGGAATTAGGGAAGAAAAAAAAAACACACACATTGTAATTCTAAGGTATCAACCTTTATGAAAAATGTTTTAAGGAGAAATTGACTTTGTGAATAAAACTCATGGAATATTATTTTAAAATGGCTTTTCTGACCAAAAAAATAGAGAAAACCAACTAATAAATCCTTGTAAATATCAAGAGATTGTTTTGTTGATTTAAGGTTTCAAAATCAATGATTAAAAATCAATATTCTCTTTCCATGATATTATTTATTTCAATCAACGTTACAAGATAGAAGAAAAATTGTAAAGGAAAATATTGTACCTCTTTTCAATATTATTTTATTAATGGAAAAAATAAAAAGAGAAAGGAGAATTTTATAACAATAAAATTATTATAAAATACTACAAAATAGAAGATTAATTAAAATCATCCAAACTTAAATTTGTGGAAAAGGAAATATAAGTGCATAAGTGTAAATAATTACCTCACATATATGCATGGTAAGATCTATGTTACTTAGGAGCGGGAGCGAAGCGGGGAGCAGAAAGGAAAACGGGAGGCAGGAGCGACAATTTTTTAGAAGCTCTCGCGTTTCGGAGTGAATCCAGAGTGATTTCTATTATATATTATTATTATATATATATATTTATATATATATATACATATATATACATAATTATATATATATATATAAATATATATATATTTTGATACATATATGTACAAACATGTAGAATGATATTTAGACATAAAAAACATAAAAACATAAGATTGATCATTGACTATACATCAATGTCAATCATACTAGAAATTATAATCTTTTCATCAACCATGTACAAGTTAGTAAAATACATATTCACAACTGCAACTATTGAGTCCTCGTGAATCAATGATTCATTAAATTCCAATCTTAAGTTTCACTTCAAAAGCTTTCAAAATTGAAAATTCAATATAACATTTTTTCATCATTGATCACCAAAAGTTGTACTTGTAAGCTAAGTTTAACCATTAAGAGTAATTATCTTAAGATTTTTTCTAGTCCTAAACTTCTAACTGTTAACATGAAAATGAAATGTTATAAATGAAACATGAATAATGAAATGAAAATGAAACAACTTTAAGTCTTTCCGAAGCATCATATTCATAATTCACAATCATTACCAATGAGTTATAATTGCCAACTTCAAACTTCAAATTTTCATTGTCACAGTCATATATTGTTTACAAAAAATATTATTATGATATGAAAGAGTCAAGAGTCAAGAGTCAAGGACTCAAAACTCAACAGTTATGAAAACTAAAGTCTAATAGAAACTAGAAAGACAAGTAAACTATAAATCTACATGTGGCCATTGCCACGAGAGTCTACAGGAGTATAAGCAGGTCGTGGTGGTCTTCTAGGAGTCTCCCGCACAGACCGACGACCAAAACTAGAAGGCACATGCCCTACACGTGAGGGTGTAGATGGAGGTGGCGACAGCAAAGGAACAAGACTCGGAACTCGAGCACTGCTACTGGATGGTGGAGGTGGAGGTGGCATGGCTGCTGTAGCTGCTTCGTCTTCATCCCTTATAAGTTCCTCTTCCAGTTCTTCAAGATGTACAATGCCATCCTCCAAATTGTCATCCTCTGGGTGATTGTTCCAAATTTTATATGCGGGATCCTCATAAGCCCGATCACAGTAATGACTCAACAACCTCAAGTTGTAGTGCACATAAACCAAGCTTTCTGCTCAGTTTTCATTGAGTCTGTTTCTTTTCACATTATGTATGTAGTTGTAAGTGCTCCAACACCTCTCTGCAGAAGAAGTATTTACAACCTATGAAAGAACTTTTTTTTCCAATTTTGGCAAAATTCCCTGGCCGCCATATGTTTCCCACCATGTGAGAGAATCAAATCTATCTCTGTCTTCCATTGCATGGAAGTTACCAAACAAACCAGTGCCACTGAATTATTTTCCTATTTCAAGGCACACAGCTGCACATTCCTCCCTGTCAAGTATCAACTTTTCTAATGCTTGCAAATATCCACTAGTTACCTCTGGATATAAATGGGGTTTGGTCCTAATCCCACCCCCTGGTGCAGGTTGGCCCAACCAAGATGTAGAGTAGTATTTTGGCGTAAGGATATATGCCAAGCAATGTAGTGGAAGATTAA